>OZ020536.1:19539861-19845681 GCA_963971435.1 Lasius platythorax | reverse complement strand
GTGCGATATTATAATACCCATCGCCAAATAACGACATAAACGTATCGCGAAATAAATCTTCCAATCAAATTAAATTTATATTCTAAAATTATATTTAATATGCAAGAAGGAATGAAGAGAATGAAAGAGAAGATTACAAATATACGTATTATAATTAATATAAGATTATACAATATATGCAACGTGAACAA
This sequence comes from Lasius platythorax, assembly GCA_963971435.1. Classification (NCBI taxonomy): domain Eukaryota; kingdom Metazoa; phylum Arthropoda; class Insecta; order Hymenoptera; family Formicidae; genus Lasius; species Lasius platythorax. The sequence continues at coordinate 19,845,490 of OZ020536.1, read as the reverse complement.
GATTGACTAGTTACAATAATGGCATATGATAAAATATTATGGAAGATATATTATAATTAAATTTATACGTTTATTATTTTATTCATTTTTTCTAAACAAACAATTCTTTTACAATTGTACTGAATTATAATCTTTTTCTCAAAACAAATCTATTTAACTTTTTATTAATATTACCACGGATATTTTTACGTATTATTATGCCCATTTTGTAATTCCATTTATTATTGCGTGAGATAATGTGTGATTAAAAATATGTTATTTAAATTAGTTAATACTATCTAATTATATAATATTATAAATTTCAAAATTAGAGTTTATAAAAATTATCGCTCGTATGCTATTGTAACTAGTCAAATCTTATATATGTACTTATTTATTTTATTACATATTATTGATGCTATCGTTTCAATAATATGATAAAAATCTTGAATTGAGATTTAATAAAAGTCTTGGTATCGAACCAAGCCAAATATGTGCCCTGTGCACAACGAATCAGTTTCAAACATTAATTTTCTTTTAATTAATTTTCAGTTATTTTTTATTATATTTACGCGGTATTACATGCTCACGGAATAAGCCGATTCATACATATACATGCATGCGGCGATCCATTGCGCGTATTGATGCCGCGTCGTGACGTACGCGTAACAATAAAGCAACGCAAACAAATTCGACTGTTATAACGCATTATAACGTGTCGAGCGAAAGTGATAAAAAAAGATAGAAAAAAACATTATATATATTATAATTTATACTTATAGTTTAAAATACATAGTGTGTCCACATAATGGGACGAAGCTATAATTATCATGTGCCTCTCAATCGGCGCAGACTTTCCATGAAGAAGGGCTGGATTAAAAGGTTAGTATATTTCTCCATTTATGTCAAAATTAAAAGGAACTGTTTTTGTCATATGTTATTACATATGATTTAATTTTATTTTTGTATGGACTTCCATGAAATGTACATACATACATACATACATACATATACATATGGGCAATTCCACGTCAATCGGACAGGAAATGACCTCGTATCTTTTAAATCGAACGAAACTTTTTTCACGTGAAATATACAAAATTAGGAGAAACGTATTTTTGTATTTGTCCAAAATATTTTTTTTCCAGAAGTTATAAACAACAAAATTTTCGTGAAAAAATGAAGAAGTTGTCAACTTTAAAAATTAACATCTTTGATTATATTTGTCGTAGAGAAATTTTCAAAATGCATTTTAAAGCTAAGGACAATCTTTTTTATAAAAATAGTTTAAGTTACAAGAAATTAATTAATACATTTTAAAGCTAAGGAGACAACCTTTTTTATAAAAATAGTTTAAGTTACAATAAATTGCTAATTACAATTATTATAAACAATTGAAATGTTTAATAAATTTTTTCAACAAAAAATACACTTTTTAAAATTTTTGAAACAATGGTATTTTATTCTCCATTTCATTCTGAAAGTGTACATATTTTTTATTTTATGGAGAATCGATAGACTATTTTTTTATATATTTTTAAGACATGAGGCGCCGCGCCGTGCTTGCGTCACTGGCTCGACCAAGTAGCAAGAATGTACAGTATATATTATATATATATATATATATATATATATATATATATATGTATATATATATATATTATAACAGTATATATTATAACAGTATATATATTATAACAAAAATATTTGTATAATATAAATTATGTCATTCATACTGTATATTCTTCTTACAAAAGATTTCCAAAGAAATCGACGCACTACGCTACTTGGTCGAGCTAGTTATGTGAGCACGGCGCGGCGCCTCATTTATTAAAAATATATAAAAAATAGAGTCTATCGATTCTACATAAAATAAAAAATATGTACACTTTCAGAATGAAATGGAGAATAAAATACCATTGTTTCAAAAATTTTTAAAAGTGTATTTTTTGTTGAAAAAATTTATGAAACATTTCAATTATTTATAATAATTGTAATTAGCAATTTATTGTAACTTAAACTATTTTTATAAAAGAGGTTGTGTCCTTAGCTTTAAAATGCATTTTGAAAATTTCTCTACGACAAATATAATCAAAGATGTTAATTATTAAAGTTGACAACTTTTTCATTTTTTTACGAAAATTTTGTTGTTTATAACTTCTGGAAAAAAAATATTTTGGACAAATATAAAAATACATTTCTCCTAATTTTATGTATATTTCACGCGAAAAAAGTTTCGTTCGATTTAAAAGATACGAGATCATTTCTTGTCCGATTGACGTGGAATTGCCCATATGTGTGTGTGTGTGTATGTATGTATGTATGTATGTATGTATGTATGTATGTATGTATGTATGTATGTATGTATGTATGTATGCATGCATGTATGTATGTATGTATGTATGTATGTATGTATGTATGTATGTATGTATGTATGTATGTATGCATGCATGTATGCATGTATGCATGTATGCATGTATGCATGTATGCATGTATGTATGTATGTATGTATGTATGTATGTATGTATGTATGTATGTATGTATGTATGCATGTATGCATGTATGCATGTATGCATGTATGCATGTATGCATGTATGCATGTATGCATGTATGCATGTATGCATGTATGCATGTATGCATGTATGCATGTATGTATGTATGTATGTATACTTCATAAAAGTCCATACAAAAATAAAATTAAATTACATGTAATATTATATGACAAAAACAGTTCTTTTTAATTCTAAAAGGTGAATTAATTTCATAAAAATTGTATTTTATAATTAATGAATTAAAAAATATTAAATTTATTATTTAAAACAAAAATTTTGGAATAAAAATTAGGTACTTTATAAATAATAAAACAAATGAAAATTTATTAAATGTAAAGTTAATTTGTTTATTTCAGTTGAAATATATAAAAAATTAATGAAGTACTACTTATTATTTATAAGTTATATTTATACTTTATAATTTATAGGAATAATTAATTTAATATTATTTTATTTTATTAATAATTGAGTAAAATATAATTTTTAATTTTAATTTTTATTAACTTTTATAATCTTATAGTTATGCAAATTATTATCCTATAAATTAATAAAATAATGATATATTTAGAATTTATAGTATAGTCTTTTTATTATTATAATTGTGATTATATATCAAGTTTAAAGTACATAAAATTCTTTGTTGATAATAATTAAAATGAAAAATAAAAATAGTTTGTGTGTGAGAATAATAACACTGGTCAACATGTCAGATGCTGATTGAGTTTCTCGAGTCATTTCCCGTACAATTTTGGCCGCTGAATCCGAATCTAGCAGTTAAATTTTTCTATCACATCTGGTTTTTGAGAAAATTGAGGTCAAAGATGCAAAAAAACGCGTTTTTGGTCATATTTGACAAAGTATAGCTGATGAACCCGATGTGTTAGAAAAGTCAACAATAGCTCAAAATAAAGGTTAGAAAATATACTTTATGCAAAGCAAACCCATTATTAATCCGCAATTACTTATCGCGAGCTACAACGTTTCTTTTTTGGTGTGCGCGCGCTAACTCCTCATCAGTCGCTGGCTGAGGGGAATCAGAAATGAATATTTCAAAGTACAATACACTCACAATTAATTATGGGTTTGCTTGGCCTAAAGTATATTGTCTAACCTTTATTTTGAGCTATTGTTGAATTTTCTAACACATCGGGTTCATCAGCTATACTTTGTCAAATGTGACCAAAAACACGTTTTTTTGCACCTTTGACCTCAATTTTCTCAAAAACCAGATGTGATAGAAAAATTTAACTGCCAGATTCGGATTCAGCAGCCAAAAATGTACGAGAAATGACTCGAGAAACTCAATCAGCATCTGACAAGTCGACTAGTGTTATTATTCTCACTTTTTATTTTTCATTTTAATTATTATCAACAAAGAATTTTATGTACTTTAAACTTGATATATAATCACAATTATAATAATAAAAAGACTATTCTATAAATTCTAAATATATCATTATTTTATTAATTTATAAAATAATAATTTGCATAACTATTAAATTAAAAGTTAATAAAAATAAAAATTAAAAATTATATTTTACTCAATTATTAATAAAATAAAATTACATATATTAAATTAATTATTCCTATAAATTATGAATTATAAATATAACTTATAAATTATAAGTAGTGCTTCATTAATTTTTTATATATTTCAAAATTAAACTGAAATTGAGAAATTAACTTTACATTTAATAAATTTTCATTTGCTTTATTATTTATAAAGTATCTAACTTTATTCCAAAATTTTTGTTTTAAATAATAAATTTAATATTTCTTAATTCATTAATTATAAAATACAATCTTTATGAAATTATTTTACCTTTAAATGAAACAAAATAAATTTCAAAAATTAAACAATTTAAGCTATTTTTATTTAAAATATATAAATGTTATATATATATATAATCTTGAAAAAGTTACAATTTCTGAAAGATAATAACGTAGTCTTTTGTTTATTGATATATATATTTGCTTATTTTTCTGTAACTGAAAATTAACTATTATGTACTTTTTAAGTAGTAGTTAGTAGTTAGTGCCAGAGGCGATCTATTCGTGAGCTGGTTGTTTTAAGAAATATTTCGCACCAGAAGTGGTTTGCATGTACGCTCTGGTTATTAGAAAAATATTTTATCCCAGAGGCGATTTTATTCGTGAGCTGGTTGTTTTAAGAAATATTTCGCACCAGAAGTGGTTTGCATGTACGCTCTGGTTATTAGAAAAATATTTTATCCCAGAGGCGATTTATTCGTGAGCTGGTTGTTTTAAGAAATATTTCGCACCAGAAGCGGTTTGCATGTACGCTCTGGTTATTAGAAAAATATTTTATCCCAGAGGCGATTTATTCGTGAGCTGGTTGTTTTAAGAAATATTTCGCACCAGAAGCGGTTTGCATGTACGCTCTGGTTATTAGAAAAATATTTTATCCCAGAGGCGATCTATTCGTGAGCTGGTTATTTTAAGAAATATTTTGCACCAGAAGCGGTTAGCATGTACGCTCTGGTTATTAGAAAAATATTTTATCCCAGAGGCGATCTATTCGTGAGCTGGTTGTTTTAAGAAATATTTCGCACCAGAAGTGGTTTGCATGTACGCTCTGGTTATTAGAAAAATATTTTATCCCAGAGGCGATCTATTCGTGAGCTGGTTGTTTTAAAAAATATTTTATGCCAGAAGCGGTTTGCATGTACGCTCTGGTATAATAAAATATTAAGAGGCACTTATGTTGTCAAAACATTATTTATTGTATCATATAATAGTTAATTTTCTGTATCATTATATATATAAATAAATCAGTACAACTAGATGAAAATTTATAAATAAAAGACTGCAGTTATTTTTCAGAAATTTTACTTTTTTCAAGATTATAAGTTGTTAAAATAAATGACATATCTTATATTTTTGTACCAACATTTTATAAAATACTAATCCATTTATTTTTCTTCGCAGGCGGCAGTTATTGCAGCTGACAAAAACGCAAGAGCCAAATGACTCCAGGAGCACTAATGTTACTAAGGGTACTAACAATGAATCCATCGATTTCCAAAAATCGGTAGAATCACTTCCCGACGCGATGGATTCGTTAAAAGTTAGTACCCGAACAGTGCAATACCTGGAGTCATCTTCAAATACAGGTATGTGTAATCAAAATATCGAACTTTGCGAAGATAACGATAATTTCGTTATCGATAATGGCCTTCTGGATACAGATCGTATCCAGGAAAGCATGCCTGAAGGCCGTCGCATTGTCGACATTTCTTTCCTGTGGAATGAAATGCATAGAACTTTTGATAACCATGCGCGAGGAATAGAGTGCCAATTTAAAGATTGGAAACTCGTAAATTCTCGTCGCCGTGGATTAATGACCCAGTTATTCTTCAAGTGCCAAATGTGCAATTATGAAGATAACATATGGTCAGAACCGACAGAGTCGAAAGATGTATTGGACATCAATACAGCCGCTGTAGCTGGAACTATTACGACTGGAATCGGTTATTTCCAGCTGCAAGAGCTATGTGCAGCCATGAATATTCCCAGCATGTGTGAAAATACATACATTAAATATAGAGAAAACATAGTTGGTGATTTCGAGAAAACCGCTATGGAAAGTATGAAAATGGCGGGCGAGACTGAGAAACAACTCGCTCTCGAGAGAAACGAGACTATTAACGGTATTCCATACATAACCGTTGTAGCAGATGGTAGTTGGATGAAAAGATCGTACGGAACCGCCTACGATTCACCTTCTGGTGTTGGTGCCATAATTGGTTTTCGCACAGGAAAAATTCTTTTCGTTGGCATCCGCAATAAATTTTGCGCAGTCTGTGAAATGGCGGAGCAAAAAGGTATTGAACCTAGAGCTCACCGATGTTACAAGAACTTTGATCGCAATGCAAGCTCCACGAGCATGGAGAGCGATGCCATTGCGGAAGGTTTTAAAAGTAGTCTCGAAATGCATGGACTAATTTACAAAACTGTTGTTGCCGATGGTGACAGCAACGTTTATCAATCCATTATAAACAACAGACCGTATTACGAACAAATGGTAACGGTGAAAAAAGTAGAATGCACCAATCATCTGCTTCGCAATTTATGTAAAAAACTGAAGTGTGTAGCAGAGACTACGCAGCCAAAAATGATAAGAATGCGTGGCTTTGTACAGATACGAAATATTGTAAAAAACAATATTTTAAATATACGAAAAGAGGTAATAGAGGCAGCTGCTCTACGAAGAGAAGAAAAGCTACCTCATCATCACAAGGCTACGGAATTACAGAGAGACATATTGAATATTCCTAGCCATGTATATGGTGAGCATAGACGATGTAAAGAACGCGGTCGTATATGTTTAGAAGATCATGATAATGAAAATTATGTTCCATATTTGAAGTTGCATGGTCTCTATCAAAAAATAGAGAATGCTGTCGCGTATTTGAGCGCTTATTCTGACAGCTTGTTGTTAAATCTAACAAACAATCCTGCAGAATTGTTCAATTCAATAATCTGCAAAGAAATAGGTGGTAAACGCATTCATTTTGGTAAACGGGGCTCTTATAATGCTAGAATTGCGGGAGCAGTTGTGCAATATAATACGCAACAGGTTCTCACGCAAGTATATGAAAGCATGTGTAAGAATGTTCCTTCCATTATCGAGAATCTAGAAAAGCGACGAGAAATAAAAGTTGCAAGAACCAGAGAATCTCGAGAAGTAAATGAAAGGAAGAAGAAATTCAAACGAGAGCCAGGAACAGACCGTCATTATGGCCCGCAATCGCAAAAACCAGATCTTGCACCCGATGTGTTTGAACAACTTCGTCAAAATCATTTAAGGAAGTTGTTCGAAAACGAGAAAAATTGGAAGCAAATTGAGCGTGATACTATACACCAGAGAGAATCGGAATTGTGGCACGTATTGAGGAATGAAATGTTGACAGCTTCTAATTTTGGAACTGTATGTCGTATGAGATCAACGACGTCTTGCGCAGCAGTTGTCAAAAGTATTTTATTTCCGCCAGTAATTGACACCGCAGCTATGAAATATGGTCGCGATAACGAGGAAATCGCAAGGAAAGAATTAGCTGTAAAAATAAATAAAGTAATAAAAGCTTGTGGATTTTTCATTGATCGTGAAAATCCATGCTTGGGTGCATCTCCCGATGGGCTTATTGACGAAGATGGTGTGCTAGAGATCAAATGTCCTCTGTCAGCAGAGCATTTAACTGCGGAAGAAGCCATACGAACATTGCCTCAGTTGAAAAGCATTTTTGATAAAAGAAATCCTGAAAAAATGAATCAAAATCACCGATTCTTCTATCAGGTTCAGGGTCAATTAAATATAACACAGCGAGATTATTGCATTTTCGCTGTATGGACACCAAAAAGTTTAATAGTAATACGTGTTACTAGAGATAATGCATTTTGGAGAAATCAGATGCTACCACTACTAACACGTTTTTATAACGAATGTATGCTTCCAGAAATCTTGGATAGCCGGCATAATAGACATATGCCTATTAGAGAGCCACGGTATATTATAGAAGCTAAAGAAGAAGCATGTAAAAAAAGAATTGCTGTAAATGATACGCAAAATTACACAGAAAAGGAAAGTGTTACCGAAGCGAGCAAACGATTAAAACGGGACGTTTTGTCGAGCACTACTGTCACTGTTGCTACTCCAGAAACAGAGCAAGATGACGATTGCATCATAACCAATTATTCGAATAAAAAACGAGATCTAACTGAAGATGATGTGAAAAAACAAAAAAAAATGTTAGATGATGTGATACCTTCTCTGTTATTAGTGAAGAAGAATATTTTGCCCATAAATAGTAAATTAAATGATGAATCGTTAGATCTATTTTTACGCATTGTAAGAGAGACTTCTTGTTTTGAAACACAAAGTGTGTTATATTTAGAATACCCCCACTTAATTGAAGCTAGTCGCAGCGATAAAAGCTTACAGATTATTGGCGGAAATTGTACCGATCATTGGCGATGCATTTTTTTTGATGGCATTAAACTTCGCGTGTACGACAGCCTACCTGGTAGTACGTACGATAAATTGGCTGCTAAAGAAAAAGAATATATTCGCTTACGTTACCCCAAGATAAGCAAATATGATATAATTTTCGAAAAAGTACAAACACAACCGGATTACACCTGTTGTGGAATTTATGCTGCGGCTTTCGCTACAACTGTAGCCTTAAAAGAAAATCCCTGTAATGAAAAATATTCTAGTGACGCAAAATGCATGAGACGTCATTTAGTTAAAATTATAGAAAGCAACAAACTGTTGCCTTTCCCGAATTAAATATTTTTCATAACGTCATTTTTAAAAACTATTTGCTATTATGGTTGAAAAAATAGTTTTGAATTCGAGCATACGGTGATAGAAGTTATCTGTATTATTTAAAAAAAATTGTACAGAATGTAGTAACGTGTAATTGTTACTCTATTACCTCGCGTGCGAACAAAAATCTCGGAGAGACGATGAAACGATATTGATTGCGCTCTCACAGGAATGGGCGATGGAAAGGCCTATTCCGTATTTTCAATATTGTAAAAATTGAAAAAATACATCAATGTGTAATAGTTCAAATGCTTCTAATGTAAATAAAAATCGGAGAGACGACAAAAAATGTTGGTTGCGTTCTCACGGGAATGGGCGTTGGAGGGGCCCATTCTATATTCAAAATCACATAATTTTGATTTTGTTATATTGTTTCAGTACTTGAGACAGAAAATATACTGTAAATATATTTGTCTATTTATATTATAAATATGAGCAATTCCACGTCAAATCGAACAAGAAATGACCTTGTATTTTTTAAATCTACCGAGACTTTTCACGTGAAATATACATAAAATAAGAAGATTCGTATTTTTGTATTTGTTCGAAATATCTTTTTTGAAGAAGTTATCAACAACAAAATTTTCGTGAAAAATGAAAACGTTGTCAACTTTGAAAATAAATATCTCTGATTATATTTATCGTAGACATTTCTTCAAAAATGCGTTTTAAAACTAAGGAGACAATCTTTTTTATAAAAATAGTTGCAAGAAATTGCTGATTCCAATTGTTATAAATAATTGAAATGTTTAATAATTTTTTCCACCAAAAAGTACACTTTTTAAAATTTTAAAAATAATGCTATTTTATTCTCCACTTCATTCAGAAAGTACATATTTTTTATTTTATAGAGAATCAATAGATTCTATTTTTTTATATATTGTTAATAAGTAAGCCGCCGCGCGCCGTGCTCGCGTCACTGGCTCGACCAAGTAGCGTAGCGCGTCGATATCTTCGGAAATCTTTTGTAGGAAGAATGTACAATATAATATTTTCATTATGAATATTACATTTTAAAAATTGTACGGTATTTCTGGTAAAGTAAATCATTACTGTACTGTATGATTTGATCGTTACTTTTTCTTTCTGTTCTGAATTGCAGGGATTTTCTGTAACAAACGTTATGCTCTAATCCTTCTTACCTGGAAATTTCTATAGGCCCAAACTTTCAGCACTCTACGGCAAGCTCCTCGGTCTTTAACACATTGCGGACCAGAAATTTTATTGCTAATCATATCATAATTTTAAATATATGTAATTTTAAAATATTTATTGAAATTAAATATTTAACATGACAATGATTTTTAATTACTAATAAACCCTAAGTAACATAAAAATATTTGGAAAAAAATAACTGGCTATTTAATATGATTAGCAATAAAATTTCTGGTCCGTAATGTGTTAAAAACCGAGGGGCTCTCCATAGAACGCCGAAAGTTTGGCCCTATAGAAATTCCCAGGTAAGAAGGATTAGGGCATAACACCTGTTACAGAAAATCCCTGCAATTCAGAACGGAAAAGAAAAGTAACGGTCAAATTATACGGTAGAGTAATGATTTAACTTTACCAGAAATACCGCACAATTTTTAAAATGTAATATTCATAATGAAAATATTACGAGTATATTGTACATTCTTCCTACAAAAGATTTCCGAAGAAATCGACGCGTTACTCTACTTGGTCGAGCCAGTAACGCGAGCACGGCGCGGCGGCTTATTTATTAAAAATATATAAAAAAATATAATCTATCAATTCTCCATAAAATAAAAAATATGTACACTTTTTGAATAAAGTGGAGAATGAAATAGCATTACTACAAAAATTTTAAAAAGTGTACTTTTTAGTGAAAAAAATTATTAAACATTTCAATTATTTATAACAATTGGAATCAGCAATTTCTTGCAACTATTTTTATAAAAAAGGTTGTCTCTTTAGTTTTAAAATGCATTTTTGAAGAAATGTCTACGATAAATATAATCAGAGATATTTATTTTCAAAGTTGACAACGTTTTCATTTTTCACGAAAATTTTGTTGTTATAACTTCTTCAAAAAAGATATTTCAAACAAATACAAAAATACATATTTCCTTATTTAGATTTCATATGAAAAAAGTTTTAATCGATTTAAAAAATATGAGGTCAAAAAAGGTCGATTTTTGTCCAATTTGACGTAGAATTGCTCATGTATAAACAGTACATAATAAAAGTTTGTATATCATTTATTATTGATTCTCGGTCAAATTGATTCGTAAAATGAACTGCACAAATTCTTGCACAAAAAAATCGAGAACATACGTATGTTCATATATATAATGTATTGCATATACTCTCACACATATAATTATCATAGGCGCTATAATTGCCTGTATGTATATATGTGTATGTGTATGCTTAATAATACATATATATATATATATATATATATATCTCCCGACATTGCATATATAAATCCAGTATATAATATACATACATGTACTGGAAATGAATATCCAATGCAATGTTATGAAATAATCTGCTAAACCTATACATACTAGTGCTAGACATAATAGACTAGTACAATTATGAGCATATTTTGCCTTCAGGACATAGCAAAAAGTCACTATTTTATTTCATGTGAGCAATAATATATATATAATATATACATATATGTCATGATATATTGTATATGTCATGTGATATATATATATATATATATATATATATATATATATGTCATGATATCCTCAAAAAGGATAAATGTATTGCCAATACATATTTACGTTCAGACCTATAATAGTATTGAACGTAGTAAAAAGTGACTCCATGTGTACAATGTATACATGTATTTCTAATACATGTTTATGTTCTGAGATGATCGATAATGTAGACAACGGAATTAAAAATGTCAGTAATTACCTTTCAATAGTCAGTCGGTAATTACCGATATTCTTAATTCCGAGATGAGGGCGCTACTATTTTGTCGGAGTTCGCCGTTCACTGAAGGATCCCCTTAAGTGACAAGAATTTATATATTTTCATTTTTTTGACAAATATAAAACAAAGGTAAGCTTCATTACTTATTGTGTAAAAGTGCAACCGTACACCACATCCGTCTAGTCACACATTATTTTTATAGTTTGACAAGTTTCCTAAAAATGACACGGATACACATAACACACCATCACCTACATACACCATACAGGGTGAGTGATTACAAGAAAACAACAAAACACACACGATGTCAACTCTCAAAAATTGCAAAAAACACCCAGCGTCTCATTAATAATTATATAATTTTGATCTATCATCAATTTAAATGTACTCTTTCGTTCACGGCTGAAGAGACACAAGTAAGTGTTGAAACGTTCCGTCTAAAGAATTTGTAAAAATTTTTTATTAGATTAATAAAGCTAATCAATCTGTAAACATCCTTATATGCTCGTTTGAGGCTTATTTCTCATTAATATTTTAATTTCATAACGCGAGCTTACATATTATTAAATTGTTTAATTTTTTAGGTAAAAGCTATAAAGTAGTATTAAAAAACATACATTTAAAGTTTGTTATTTATTTTTCATGAGATATACAGAGTGATTGAGAGAGAGAGGGGGGGGAGAGGGAGGGAGGGAGGGAGGGATGGAGGGAGAGGGAGGGAGGGAGAGGGAGAGAAGGAGGGAGGGAAGGAGAATACTGTGCAAAAATGAAATGGTGACTAAACGGTAATATTGAGAGAAAGTAATTTAGCAAGTAGTTTTCGAATAATCATAAATGTTTCTTTATAAAATATTTTTATTCATACAGAATGAGTCAGATAAAATGTAAAATAATAATATAGATATGTAATAAAACTTTACCTTACAGTGCACAATAATTGCCTCGATACTTTCTCTTGTTGAAAACTTCCACTGTTTACGGCCAGAATTGGTTTCAATTAAAATTCTTTCCTTAGATAGAAATATATTAGCCAGTAAATAAATATCATTGATAAAACGACTATCTAAAAATAAAAAATAGAAAGCAAATATTTCTTAATTTATTTTATTAACAATAGATACCATATTAATGTATTATAACGGCTCAAAAAAGATGGAAATAAGAACTATATCTTTTTTATTAATTTTTATATACATACCTTCAGAAATACTGTCTTTTATTTATGTCTGTTATTTATTAAATCTTGAATATTTGCTTCTGTCCTTTTGTATATATTTAAAACTTTATCTACGAAAGGATTCTACAACCTTCGTACAATTTTATATTTTTACCAGGAAATAGTAAATTAAAATCAAAATTAATCTGCAAAAAATATAATTATTAATGTAAACTGTATAATTATTTATATAAACTGTGAAACACTGTAAGACTGAAAATTCTTCACCGAACATTTCGCCTTATCTTTATGATTTAAAGGAGCCCACTCTTTAAGAAACGCATGAAATTTTTTTTTATTTTTTAATAGGATTTTTAGTTTGAATTTTTTTCTTATTTCAAAAGTTTTAGTCCATTTTTCAATAACTTCAGCCCAAGGTTCTATATTGTATTTTAACCAAGAGACATCTGATTGGATATCTGAAAATATGTATATTTTATTTATTTGAAAAATATCTTTATTAATCTCTAATTTGAGAAATGTCTTTACTATTGTTTTTAACAAAATGTATATTATTAATTATATATTACAATTTTGTGATTCTAATTATATATGTATCTGATTTATTTTTTATCCCTTGGATTTTCAGTTTACCTTCATCAAATATTTTTTCTTTTACTTCATCTGAACTAGTTTCGTTTGAACATTTTCCTTTTCTTACGTAATCCTTATCGGCACTTTTACATAACATGTTTCTACATTTATCTACCAACTTTCCTCTGGCCCCATTAAGGATTCTTCTATTGGCGACTTGTTTTTAAGTACAGCTGATATATAATAAATAGAATTACATTTGTTAGGAAGAAGGCTTATAATTTTTGAAGTAATTAATTGAAATAGTGAATGTGTCAAGCGGCTAAAAAACATAATAAATTTAAGAAAGACAAATAATTTTTTTCCATAAAAGCGTTACTGTAATGAATACGTACTGTTTCAAAATGTAAGTATATACAGATGTCTTCCTATAATATTTTTCTTTTACTTCATCTGAACTAGTTTCGTTTGAACATTTTCCTTTTCTTACGTAATCCTTATCGGCACTTTTACATAACATGTTTCTACATTTATCTACCAACTTTCCTCTGGCCCCATTAACTAATTTTGCTCTTAATGAAAAATTTAACAAGTTGTTTTTTGCGTAATATTTTAAAATACTGCTTCCATGTGGTTATGTAATCAGAAGATTTTTTTAGGTCAAAATCTAGAAAATGAGAAGATTCCACGTTGCTTGCAACAATTGTATCGATTAAAATAAAGTCTTCATTATCTTTACTAGTCTCAATCAGTGATGCCAAAACGAGGTCTCGGCTCACCGGCTCCGGCAGTGGAGGGGATAACGCACATAGGCGCGAACGCGTACATTTGCGCTCTCTCTGCGCCTCTGCGCTTCGGCTAGCTTCGGGGAGTAGAGAAGAACAGACATACAGGGTCCATTATGAAAGTAATGCGCATGATTTTATTGTGACGCGACTATCCATCGTAGCGCGCTCGGACCGGTCGGAAAATGTGGTGTGAGGTCTGCCCGTTCAAACGCGCCCGGTCTCAGTTCGCTCCGAGCAGTGAGAGCGGAAGGACGTGTCTTTGCGTGAAGTGTGTTTTTTGTCTTTGTAACACGGCGTGATGAACGGTTCGCTTGAACAGCGGTACGCCATCAAGTTTTGCGTGCGGCTTGGAAAGAATGCTACCGAAACATTCCAGATGCTTCAAGAGGCCTTTAAGGACGACTGCATTTCAAGATCACAATCCGGGAGGTGGTACAAGGCGTTCAAGGAGGGCCGGGAGAAGGTCGTTGACGAACGCCGTTCTGGACGCCCAACAACGGCCAAAACCGACGAAAACGTGACGCGCGTGCGCCAAGTTTTGCGTTCTAACCGTCGATTGAGCATCCAGCAAATCGCTGACACCCTAAACTTGTCCACATTTGCGGTACATGGGATTGTGACCGAGGATCTGCAAGTGCGAAAGGTCTGTGCGAAGCTTGTTCCGAAGGTGTTAACGGACGAGCAGAAAGAATCTCGAGTTTCGCGCTGTAAAGAATTGTTGGGTTTAATTGAAAATGATCCGGACTTTTTAAACTCTGTTGTAACCGGAGACGAATCCTGGATGTTCGAGTACGACCCAGAAACGAAAAGGCAGAGCTCCGAGTGGCACACAAAATCCTCTCCCCGCCCCAAAAAAGCGCGCATGAGCAAGTCTCGCATCAAAACCATGCTCATTGTTTTCTTTGACGTCCGAGAAATCGTCCATTTTGAGTTTGTACCGCAAGGACAAACTGTCAACGCAGCCTTTTACTTGGAAGTGCTCAGGAGATTGAAACGCCGGGTCGCGCGCGTGAGGGCTGACATCAAAGACGCGGTCAAACTCCACCACGACAATGCCCCCAGCCACACGGCCTTCATCGTAAACAACTTCCTGTCCCGAAGCAGCACCCCAGTGGTCCCCCAGCCCCCTTACAGTCCCGATTTAGCTCCCTGTGACATTTTTTTGTTCCCCCGACTGAAGAGAGAGCTGAAAGGAAAGCATTGGGAGTCCGTGGAAAACATCCAAACGCATGTTACAACGTTCTTGAAAGGCATTCCTGTGGAGGAGTTTCAGGGTGCCTTCCAGGCGTGGCAGACACGTCTCCGCAAGTGCATTGATGCAGGAGGGGACTATTTCGAAAAATTTTAAGCATTTGTACCGATAGGATCAATAAATATATTTTTCCCAGAAAATGCGCATTACTTTCATAATGGACCCTGTATGGCATATATATATGGCCTGGCAACGAAGCTGACGTAACTGACGTTGGTCGCTTCTTGTCACGTATGACGTATGACAGCGTTAATGCTTTCCAGGCTCATAAGCATATAATATGTATATATATATATATATATATATATATATATGTATGAATCTTTATTGGTCCCCTATGGGGTTACAAATTCCGCATGCGTACATCCATCTCTTAACCTAAACTTATTCTACTGCCTTATCTCTACTCCTTAAATCTACTCCATCTCGCCATTCCTCTCCCTGCCTATATATATATATATATATATATCTCTCTTTCTCCTTTTTATATATCTCCATTTCCTTCCTTAGCCTAGTTCTTATTCTACGCCTTAATTCTACGCCATAATTATATTCTCTATCTCCTACTTCTTACTTCTACCTTATCCTACCTGGACCTCCGCTTCCGCTGTACTTTCTCCTCTTTCTCACTTACTCTCTCTCTCTCTCTCTCTCTCTCTCTCTCTCTCTCTCTGCCCCTCTCTTTCACCCTCTCTCATTCTCCGTCCCCCATTCCTCTCCTTCTCTCTCCCCTCTTCACCCTCCCTCTCTCTCTCTTCTCTCACCCTCTCTATCTTCTTCATCCACTCTTCCCCTCCTCCGTTTCCACCCAGTATTTTCCGGCTCACCTCTTCCCATCTCTCCCCATCCCCCAACCCTCCTCCTAAGCACCGCTCCCAGATATGCTCCCACGTCTCTTCCTCTTCCCCACATATTCTACACCTTCTCTTTCCCTCCTCCTCCCAGTACAATCCCTCTCTCATTTCATTTCCCAATCTAAATCTCAGCACTCTCCTCCATCTACCCTCCGCCCATCTTTTTGTCATGAACTCTGGTATTTCGTCCCCTTTTATTTCTCTATACCATTTGTTAAAACTTGAATCCCCTATTTTCCTCCTTTCCTCCTTCTGTATTTTCTTATCACTTTCCTCCAATTTCTCATATTCCACTCCTTCCTCTTCCCCTTCCTGCACCCCTCTTTCTCTCATAAACTCCTTCTTCTCCTGTTCCCATCCCCCCACTATCTTTCCCTTACTCCATCTCTCCTTCATCTCTTCCCAACATTTCCTTGCTATTTCGCTTCCTTTGCCTTCCTCTAACCTCTTTTCGAAATTCCACGCCCTTTTCCCAGCCCTCCCCCTCATCATTTCTCTTCCTATCTCTTCCCTTACCATATAACCTGGTGTCCTACAATTTAACCCTAATGTCCATTTCATGTATCTCTCATGTACTCCCTCAATCTCCCTTCTTTCCTTCCATTCCCATACCTCCGCTCCATATCCCATCACCGTCCACACCAACGTATCAAATAACCACATTCTCCTTTTCCAGTCCTTCCCCCATAATCTTTTCCCTATCCCCCATACCTCCCTCATCACCACCGCCGCCCTTCTCCCCCTTTCTCTTACATGTGCTTCCTGTCCCCCGTTCTTCTGTAACGTGTATCCTAAATATTTGAACTCTTTCACCTCCTCTAGCTTTCTTCCCTTCCACCTCCAGTCCACCTTTTTCGTCCTCCCCCCTCCTTTCCTAAACCTCATAACCTTTGTCTTTTCCTCATTCAGTTCCAGCCCTTTCTTTTCTAAATATCTTTCTAACCTGCTTAGCATTGCCCTCATATCTTGCTCTTCTTCTGCCATCAAAACCACGTCATCCGCATATGACAGCGTGTATATTTTCCCTTCGCCTAACCTCACACCTCCCCAACCTCCTTTTGCCATCTCTTCCTCTAGATCTGCTATCAATATATTAAATAAAGCTGGGCTTATTGGGCATCCTTGCCTTACTCCTCTCGCCGTCCAGAACTCTTCTCCTATCCTCTTTCCCACTCTTACCCTACTCTTTGTCTCCCTCAGCATCTCCTCCACCCTCACCACCAGCCCTTCTCTGACTCCTCTTTCCCGCATCGCCTTAACAACTGCATCCCTGTCTACCGTGTCAAACGCCGCCTTCAGGTCTACGTAAACCGCTGTCATTTTCCCTCCTTTCTTACCTAGTTGCGTATTTACTAAATAATTGAGTGCAAAAATCTGGTCCACTGTTCCTCTCCTTCTCCTAAATCCCGCCTGGCTTCCTGAAAGTAGTTTCCTCTCCTCCACCTCCCCTCTTAACCTTTCTCCTAACGCCGCCGCGTATATTTTGTACGACGACGGCATTAGCGTCACCCCTCTATAATCCCTCACTTGTTCTCCTTTCCCTTTTTTAACTATTAGGACTATCAACCCCTCCTTCCATTCCTCCGGCCATCCTTCCCCCCTCCATACCCTCTTACATAACCCCCATACCCACCTTTTGATCTCTTCCCCTCCATATTTCCATACCTCGTTTGGGATCCCATCCTGCCCTATTGCCTTCCCATCCTTCAAACCATCTATTATCTTCTTTACCTCTTCCCACTCTAGATCCTCCTCCCTATTCCCTTCCCCCTGTTCTTTCCTTCTTTCCTTCTTCCCTCTCACTACTCTCCCTTCTACTCCCCCTAGCAACCCCATGAAATACTCCTTCCATTCTTTTATATTTATTTCCTCATTCACCCTTTTCCATCTTTTTCTTTCTCTTCTCACAATCTCCCACACTTCTCCCTCCGTCTTTGCTTCCCCAGCCTCTCTCAACATCCTCTCTCTTTCCTCCTTTTTCTTTTCTTCGCACATTTCTTTATACCCTCTTTTCTTTTCTCTATACCTATTCCCTTCTCCTCCCTCCTTTCTCCATCTTCTCAGTTCTTTTCTCACCTCTTTTTTCCTTTTTCTGCTTTCCTCGTCCCACCATCCTCTCCTATTCCTCTTCCCATATCCCCTTTGTTCCTCGCACACTTCTAACGTCTCCTTTATTCTGCCTCCCATTTCTTCCAATTCTTGCTGTATCTCTTTTCCTTCCTCCCTTATTATCCCTAGCCCCCTCCTAAACTCATTTCTGCCTTCTTCATCCCAAGTTCCTCTCCTTATTATCCCCGCTCCCCCTCTCCTTCCTTCACTACCCCTTTCCTTCCCCTTTATCCATAAAATCACCGAATGATGGTCCGAATCCACCTCCTCTCCTACCTCCAATCTTTCCATCCTATCTCTTATCTCCCCGTTCCCCAGTATATAGTCGATTACCGTATCTCCCCTTCCCCCTGTATACGTGAATTCTCCCTCTTCATCTCCTGCCGCACTCCCATTCAGTATTGACCATCCCCTTTCTTCTAAACATTCTACTAGCATCTTTCCATCTTTATTCATTTTCTTATCCTTCGACCTCCTCCCCTTAACTTCTTCCTCCGATTCTTCCCCCCGCCATCCCCCTTCTTCCCCAGTCCTCGCGTTGAAATCCCCCTCTATTATTGTCTTTATCTCTTCTCCCCCTTCCTCCATCCATTCCATTATCCCCTTTAGCTTCTTTCCCATATCCCCGTTCACATATATTCCTACTATTCTCCACAACTCTTCTTCCCTTTTTATCTTACATACTATTCTCCCCTCTTCCTCCTCCTCCTCCACTCTTACCATTGTTAAATTTTTCTTCACCCCTAGTAATATCCCTTCTACCGCTCTTCCTTTCCTATTCCTTCTTTTGGCCATTTGCGATTTCCAAACAAACTCTTTCGGTAATTTTTTCTTTAACCTTTCCCAGTCCTTCTCCTCTATCCAAGTCTCCGTCATAACCACTACTTCCCATCCTCTTAACCTCCTCCAAAAGTCACTATCTTTATTCTTCACCCCTGCTCCTCCTCCTCTCTGCTCTTTCCTCTCTCTATCCCTTTCCGTTCCCCTCCCCCTCCCTCTTTTCCCCCTGTTCCCTCCATATCTTCCCCTCATTGTCCCTTAGTCTTTCCTCCTCTTCTTCCCATCACCACCATTTTCCGTCAATCTGTATCTTCCCATATCCTACCCAGAATCTTTTGTTCCTTCCTCTCTCCCCCCATGCTATTTTCTCCAAATTCCTTCTCATCATTCGCTCCTTCCACGTTAGATCGTCGTCTATTCTCACCTCTTTATCTTTCAGATCTCTTCTTTTCCTCATTACTTCTTTCTTTTCCTCTACACTGTTTAATTTTATTATTGCTATCCCTTTCTCCCCCTCTTTTCTCCCTCCCACGTATCTCTTTTCCTTTCCCTCCGTTTCTATCCCTAGCTCTTTTAAGATCTCTCCTACTCTCCTTTCTACTTCCTTCTCTCCTCCCCTTAATCCTTTTATCACTATGTTCCTTCTTCTCTCCTCCCTTTCTTTCCTTTCCTCCCTCATTTCTATCCTTTTTATTCTTTCTTCCATCCCTTACCCTTTTCCTCCTCCCCCTTCCCTTCCCCCTTCGTCGCCACATCTTTCATCCTTTCCTCCAGTTCCTCTATTCTTTTCCTCATTTCTTCTTTCTCCTGCCTCCACTTCTCTTCCTTTTCCTTCCTCTCTACCATTATCTCCATCTCTTCTCTCATTTCCTTCATATGCCCTCTCAATTCCTCCCTCAACATCTCTTTCACTTTTCTTATCCCATCCTTCAGTTCTTTCTTCCAATCCTCCTTTATCTCTTTCCACCATCTACCCTCTCCTCCTTCTCCCTCAACTACTCCCCTTTGCGGCGATCTCATCACCTTTTTCCCTTCCTTGAAAGCCCAACCCTCCTCTACCCATTTTTCCCCTTCCCCCTCCTCCATTTTTTCTCTTTTCCTTTTCCAAATTTCTTCAATATTCCCCGTGCTCCCCCTTCTTTCCGCTCCCTTTTTTCCTTCTTCTCCTAACTTTATCTTTATCTTTGTCCCTTTGTTTTTTACCTCTTCCATCCTCTCTATCTGCTCTCGCCGCTTTCTACCTATCTCTCTTATCACTTATCTAGTTTCCCTTCTACCTGTTCTCTATTCCCTGCCTCACTTCTTCCTTCGAGTCGCCCCTCTACCTACTTTATGCTCCCAGCTCTCTCTCCGTTCCTACCTGTTCGCCGCCTCTCTATGTATTTTTCTGCTCCTTGCTCTCGCCTTTCTGCCGCCACGTGCCTGCCTTTTCTCTCCTCTACCTTCCTATTCCCTCCACCGCTACCTCCACCTCTGCTCCCCCGTACACTTCTCACCCCTCTCTTCCTCTCACCCTCTCCACTCACTCTCTCACTCCTCAAAAACTTTCTCTCTCGCTCCCTTAACTCGCACACACTTTCTGTCACCTTAGCTCTATCCCACCGGAAACGGAAGTCCTATATATATATATATGTATGTATAATTTTATTGTACATATATATATGTATTGTGACCGTGATTACTTTCTGATATAATTATAAATGTAATTAGTTAAGGGGTCGTTGGTAATGACTACCGGCACACCTTCGGCGCGATGTACGTAAACCGATCGACAAATGAAGCGAAACAATTATACAATAAGTTGGGCGCCAGGCGCGAAAATTCGCGCCGTCGAAAACAAACTTTACGAAAATCACTAATTTTGTATCGGTCGGAAATCGCGACGGACAATACGCGGCTATTCAGTTAACGGAATTGGTAGAGGGGGTTGGTCCTTGCGGACGGGACGGGAGAGAATCGAGATAGGCACTAATAAACTACACAGAGAAATTGATGTAGAAGAATATAATATAACAAATCGTATTTGAGAGAATAATTATAATTGAACCGATAATGACAGAGAGAATATTATTATTGAAGAGATATTGACCAAAAAGAATGATTGCATTGAAAATTATAAAGAAAGAAAATAATATAAAATTAATAATAATAAGAGATATATGTAGTTCGTGCTATTCTGGCCAGATATTCGTCGGCCGAACGGCTTCTCGCGATCGAGCGCAAGGGTATCGGATTTCACGCGCGAGCCGAAAGTCAATTCTTCGGCGAAGGGTTTTATCGCGACTCGAGGCTTATCCTGGCCTCGGCAGCGAGGAAAATACCGTCGTAAGCCGACAATTAACTTGCGCTCGCCCGCGTGAAATTACCGAATTTTCACAAAGTCCAACAAGATCTAATAGGCGCTTAGAGCAGCCGTATACACCGCGACAATAATATTTGTCGATATATTCGATCAATATCGCGGTACGACTCGTATTATCGATCGGAATTATACGCTGAATGAACTGCCTTGAAGGCAGCGACGAACGTTTCAATATAATAACGCGAAAAATACCAATATCCCGAATTTACACAATAACTCGGAAGCGACGAAATAAGATACGAACTTTTACGCGACACATATAATTCCGCTACTGCACAATACGAAACGAACATACGATTTTACAGACGCGTAATATACAAAGCGGTTACGTGTACGAGCTCGTTAATATCAAAAATCACACACGATAGCGAAAAAGAACAATTAAATAGTTAACAAGACGCAAAATATTGACTGTCGGCGGCAAATGATCTCGGGAGAGAGAGTACTCACGCGGATCCGTCGGCTCGGATGAGTCGTTTCGCCGATCTACTGCGCAATAACTCGAAATAACTAAAATCGTGTAAAATAACGATACAAAAACCTTACTTACGACAGCGATGACTCAAGGGCGCGACTCATCCAAACCTTATTCGTAATTTGGCAGCTTCACAATCAGTCGACGTCGGTCTCACCGGTATTAACCCTCGGAACTTCCTTCTAATAGCTCTGCGATAAAGGACCTTCGCTCGATTTGCTAGTCCGCCGAACAGTGACGAACGGAAGGCCCGCAGGAGACACGCCGGCACATTAATATGTAATAAGGCCACGTGTGACGCTCCCAAATTACGCAGGGCCGTGGCGCGGCCTTGAGGGTCCTTGCGGCCTTCGCGCTTCTAATCTCAGGCCCCTGTCTTCCCTCGTTCGCTTCTTATTAATTTCAGGCCTTGGAAAGCACTGATTGCGGCAGCGTACGGTTGTATCCGGCCCTCCTTATTCTTTATTAGTAGGATGTATCTCCGGTCGATTTCCTTTTCGATCGTGGTTCATCCGGCAAAGGAATTCGGGCTTGCGCTTCGGATACAGTGCCGTAGCTCCTCCTCGGGGCTCTCGCGCTCCTTGCGCTTGAGTGGCCTTCCCTTCGATTGCTTCCTTCGTGCCTGTGAAGCGTAATTATTAAACAAAAAGGGCGGCAGCTTCGATTCTTTCTTAATTGCAGAAATTCGGTTTACTATTCAGTTATTCTTAATTCCGGGCGTGCTCCCTTTTTTCGTGCCGGCCTCCCCTCGTCCTCGACGTTAACGTTGTTCCTTTGGTCACTCGCCGGATGAGATCCCGTCGACCGCATGATCGCCACCGTTACAACACGCTAAATCTCGTCAAATACGAAACGCCAAAAGAAAATATACAAGACAACCGCGGGATCGCGTCCGATCCTGCGCTCAGACCGCGCTCTCTCTCCCTAAATCGAGAGAGCGGAGGCCCGTGCGACCGATCCCGGCCGGGCTTTTTCAGCCCTTGTGACGGACGCACAAAATGTCACGTCACAGTATATATATGTATATATAAATAATAAACTATATTTTGTGTATACACACACACTATATTTTGTGTATACACACACACACACACACACACAAACAGAATAAATATTTAAAAAATAAATAATATTTATATTAAGAAAATATTTTAACAGATATAATTATAATAATAATTATAATTATAATTATATTATAATATTATAATTATATATAATATATATAATTAATAATAATATAATTTAATATAATATAATTAGAATATAATAATATAATAATAATATTAATTAAAATATTTATTATAATCAATATAATTATATTATAATTATAATTATATTGTATTATATTATATTATTATTATTATTATGGTTAATATAGCGAATAGTGGACATCCACACCATCCATGGGGTTCCACTAATGGTGCGTTAGGTTTTTAAGTGGACCTTCGCCTGGAGCCCTATTGTACCACATTTTATTCATGTCTTTTATAGACATATTTATACATACTTATACTTTTCAGGTGTGATGTCTTTTACAGACATCTATTTATTGTATTACATGAATGGTATTGCCCTTAAAATACAAGTCATTATCTTTTGAATATTATTATTGCATATCGTTGGATGTTGAGGCAATATCATCTGCAGCATATAACGTGAGGCTGTTTCAGGTGGTGTGATGTCTTTTGCGAACAAGATACGCGTATGATAAAAATTAAAAAGTAAATTAAAAGTGGAAATTAAGGCGATATTAAAAAAGGAACTTGGATATGGAATTTGGGATATTAATAAAATAGCCTTAATTATATTTATAAATTAATTTTTTTATTTAATTATAAAATATTAAAATATCAATGTTTATTAATAATAAGTATTTAGAAGTAAAAATAATTTTTAATAATTGGGCCCCAGCTACGCTGGCCGCCCCTGCCGCTCCGGCCGCCATGGCCACCCTGGCCACCCCTGCCACTCATCCAGCCTCTTTTTCCGCCTCTCACGCCTTGGCCGCCCCTGCCACCCATCCTTCTTTGTTGCCAACGGGCATGTGACTTTCCTCGGCCTAAACCCTTTCTTTCTATAAGAAATAAACATATACACAAATAAGTAATAAATAAGTTAAAATAATTATATATATATAAATAAATAATTTTAAAAAAATTTACGTTACAAAAAAATAAAAATTCAATAACTAACATACCTTTTTTCTTTTCTTCTTGTTGCTGCGGTTGCTGCGGCTGCTGCGGCTGCGGCGACTGCTCCGACTGTTGCGGCTGCAGCGATTGCTGCGAGTGCTGCGACTGCAGTAAATATTGCATTTGCTGCTGTAGCTGTTGTTGTTGTAATTGTTTTTGTTGTTGTTGTTGTTGCTGCTGTTGTTGGTGCAATAATTGTTGCACCAACTGCTCCAAAGTAGGTGCTTTTACATCTTCCAGCACCATGTTCTCTAAATTTTCTGATACTTTATCTAAAAAAATAAAATATATTTATAATTTATAAAGGTAGTGTAAAGGTTAACCTCTATCACATGATAAATATTTACACACATATTTATAAATAATAATAATAATATTATAAATAATAAACATTTATAATTTATAAATATGTTTATTATTTATAATATTATTATTATTTATAAATATTTGTGTAAATATTTATCATGTGATAGAAGTTAACCTTTACACTACCGGTATTGTTTTTACTGATATTTAATTGAAATATTGTCCAATATATTCAATCAATAATCTCGCATCTATAGTTGTCCGACAATCTATAGATTCAACTTTCATAAGAAAAATGAATAATAATTCTTTGATATATTACTTACGTGACATGTTCGCGTCCATTGCCATTGAATTTGCGCTCTATAATGACGATTGCATTATTTACCGCTCGAAAATTTATAGCGCATTTGTCTAATTTGTTTTGTGACACATTTTTCATGTGTAACATTATTTTGTCGCCTTATTCATTGCAAGTAAATGTATTTTTATTACGTGCTCTTGTGTGAAATCTTGGTGTTCAGGAAATTAAAACTGTTCCAATTGTAAGTCCCTCAAATTAATTTATATTTGTTTCATTCTTTATCTTCGTTGTTGACAATTCCACATAAAAATGTGTGATATGTTATAGCCCTAAGCTATAATACACAATTAAATTATTATATTTTATATATATTCCATATTATAATCCAAGTAGGACAAATACTCGCGCGAAACGCCGACACAGCAGGTCACGCGCGAAACGAGAACAAAAAATTACGAAAAGAGCGAATTTGCAAAAGATTGCGACCTACAAAATATTGCCAAAATGCAAGCGAAGGATTTCTTTTAACCTCCTTCGCTTGCATCTGGACTTTGACCGCGTTTCGACCCAATTATTTAATATAAAAGGACCCACTGCCAAAACGCGGCGGGCAGTCATTAAATCACAGTATTACGTGTCGTCGCGGTCAGTTATCTCGAAACGATTTAACGTACAAGTAAAGAACGGGTCGTCGTTACCCTTTGTATTAAGTACGCGCCGGGCCGTGTCGAAATATCTAACTCACGCATTGTGATAATTTACAGATATATATATATGTGTATATATATATCTAGTGTTTTGTGAAATAAATAAAGTTTTTAAGTGAAAAGGTGTCTCTTCTCTGGGCGGAGCCCGAACTTCCCAGTTCTTATCCGGCAACAATCCCAATATACCTCGTGCCTCACGACAGGCACAACAGATATATTAAGAAAGAAATCTAAACGAAGCTTTTCAGAAGCTTGGCTTAGTGATGATAGATTTAAATCTTGGATACGCAAAGTATCATTTGATGATAGCCTTTTTCATTGTATTATGTGCAATAAAAATTTTTCGTGCAGCTTATCACACGTTTTAAGACATGCGGATTCTGCGTGTCATAAAAATAATATTAAAGAAAATACATCATTATTATTAAATAACAATGCGAGTTCAAAAACAAAAATATCACGAAAACGTTTTCAACAAATGGTTAGAGATCGATCTCTTTCAGCCATGGCTACGCGAAGTATCACATGACGAAAATTCATTTTTTTGCACGTTTTGCAATATATCTATTGATGGTGGTTTATCTCAAATTTATCGTCACGCAGAATCCAAAAAACATATTATGAAATTAAAAGAAAATGAAATAAATAAATCCAGTGAAAATATGAATATGAAAGAATCACTTTTGCCATTTGAAGAGCGAAAGAAATTAGCAGAAATTCGCTACGCCGCGTTAATTGCTGACAAAAATATTTCGCATCAAACGGCAAAAGATATTCTTACTCTTTTCCAAGAAATAGGAAAAGATTATGTTTTGAAAAATATGAGTATGGGTAAAAATGCACAAACATAATTTCAAATGTGCTATGTCCGGATGAGACGGATCGTATAGTAATTCAACAGTATTCAAAATACTAAATATTCAATTTTTATTGGGGGATCCCGTTAGCTTACATTCCCGATTGCCAACTGCTTCGTTTGCGCACAAATTTTTGCCTACAGCTTTGTTTGCCGACATTCTCGATTGCCTACAGAGCGATTGCCTACAAGCATTATTGCACACATGAAATGCGCACATACACATTGCACACATGACATTATTGCGCACATACACATTGCACACATGACATTATTGCGCACATACGCATTGCACACATGACATCCTTGCGCACATACACATTGCACACATGGCAATATTTCACATATAAAATAATAAAATCATATTAACACTTTGCACACACGACTTTATTGTACACATACGCATTGCACACATGACATCTTTGCGCACATACACATTGCACACATGACATTATTGCGCACATACACATTGCACACATGAGTTTATTGCACACATACACATTGCACACATGATTTTAATGCGCACATACACATTGCACACATAAAATAAGAAAATTATATTAGCACTTTGACACATGACTTTGTTGCGCCCATACGCATTGTAAGGATAATTAAAATCTTCGACTAAAATTGAAGACTGCGAGTGAGTCCCGATTGCGTATATTACGAATCGGACACGAAGATATTTCCCGATCGGACATAGATCCGATTGAACAAAATTCCACATGGGTTTGCGAGGTCTGCCCATATCGACAGGTGCTTTCAGTATGTAACGAGGTCAATGATTGCATAATTATACATAGGTTTGCAACTTTCCGCACAGTGTCCGATCTACGCACATTACGAATCGGACACGACGATATTTCCCGATCAGACATAGATCCGATCAAACAAAGTTCCACATGGGTTTGCGAGGTCTACCCATATCGACAGGTGCTTTCAGTATGTAACAAGGTCAATAATTGCATAATTACACATAGGTTTGCAACTTTCCACACTGTGTCCGATCTGCGATTTTAGTCGAAGATTTTAATTATGTGTACAAGGCGTATGAGCGCAAAGTCATGTAAGCTAAGTGCTCATATAATTTTCTTATTTTGTGTGCAATATGTGCATGTGTGCAATGTGTATGTGCGCAATAAAGTCATGTGTGCAATGTGTATGTGCGCATTAATGTCATGTGTGCAATGTGTATGTGCGCAATAAAGTCATGTGTGCAATGTGTATGTGCGCAAAGATGTCATGTGTGCAATGCGTATGTGTGCAATGAAGTCGTGTGTGCAAAGTTGTAATATGATTTTATTTTATGTGTGAAATATTGCCATGTATGCAATGTGTATGTGCGCAAAGATGTCATGTGTGCAATGCGTATGTGCGCAATAATGTCATGTGTGCAATGTGTATGTGCGCAATAATGTCATGTGTGCAATGTGTGCAATGTGTATGTGCGCATTTCATGTGTGCAATAATGCTTGTAGGCAATCGCTCTGTAGGCAATCGAGAATGTCGGCAAACGGAGCTGTCGGCAAAAATATGTGCGCAAACGAAGCAGTTGGCAATCGGGAATGTAGGCTAACGGAGCCCTCTCTTTTTATCAATGAAACATCTGATATTTGTAATGAAAAATGGATGACGTTTCTTGTTCGGTCTGTTGATCCGAAAACATTAAACATTAGCTCGCAATTAGTAAAATTAATTAACGGTGATGCGAGAGATTGTAGCGCAGAAAAATTGTTTACTGCATTTAAATCCGAAATGTGGAAATTGAATATTCCATTTTCAAATATTATTGCCTTGTCATTTGACAATGCATCCGTAATAACAGGAAAACATCTTTCATTTAAAAAGAAACTAGAAGAAATTTGTAAAAATTTAATTACACTTGCATGTCCATGCCATTCTGCTGCTTAGTTGCGCATGCCGCATGCGCTAAAATACCGGACTATTGCGAGGAATTTTTTTAAAAAATCGCCAATTTTATTAACAGTAGTCCAAAGCGTTTGGCTATTTATCAAGAGTTTTGTGAATGTTTTCAGGAAACAAACCGAAAAATTTTAAAGTTATCTGATACCCGGTGGCTTTCTCATCACTCATGTGTTGAAAGACTTCTTGAGTCTTGGGATACTATAAAGCTATTTCTGAATGAAATAGCTATAAACGAAAAAACAAAGTCTGGAACATATTTATTATGTATGATGCAAAATCTAGATATAAAAGCCTACTTCTTATTTTTAAAGCATATTTTAAATTTTTTAAATTCATTTAATGCATTTTTTCAAGCTGTGGAAACTAGAATACATTTATTGCAGCCAAAGTCATTAGAATTTTTAACCACAGTTTGTAAATACTTCATAAAATCAGAACTTTTGAATAATTTATGTGATAATATTAATTATGATAAAAAAGAAAATCAAAAATTATTAGAAGAAGTTTATTTAGAATTTGAATGTGAAGAATATCTCGACGAATTAATGAAAGGACACGTAAATATAGTTGCAAATGTTCGACAAAATTGTTTGCAATTTTATATGACTGCCGCCGAGGAAATATATAAAAGATTACCAATTAATAATAAATTTTTATCAAAATTAAAAGTTTTAGAATGTAATACAGCATTATTAGATATTGACAGAGAAACATCATTCAATGATGTTTCTTTTATCGCTGAAACTGGCGGTTTTGACGAAATAGGTTTGAAAAAAGAATGGCTTACTTTACATCTAGATTTTACAATAACAGAAAAAGAAAAGCTATTAAAATTAAACTTTGATTATATGTGGAAACAAATTTTACAAAGCCAGTACTCCACTAATATTGATAAATATCCCAATCTCAAATGTCTTTTGAATGCTGTTAGATCACTTCCGAATTCGAATCCCGATCCAGAAAGAATGTTTTCTGTTTTAACATATTTAAAAACAAAGAAACGAAATAAATTTTCGTTTTTTACCTCTATAAATGCTATTTGTGTTTTCAAATCAGCATTGAAAACGAGAAAAGAAACGGTTCTAGATATGGAGATTGATGAAAAGCATTTGTCGCTCATGTCGTCGGACAAATTATATAATAATCCTCCTAAAAACAGAAAAGCAGCCTCACGTTATATGCTGCAGATGATATTATTGATCACTATATTATATATAATTATAATATTATAATATAATTATAATTATAATTATTATTATAATTATATCTGTTAAAATATTTTCTTAATATAAATATTATTTATTTTTTAAATATTTATTCTGTTTGTGTGTGTGTGTGTGTGTGTGTGTGTGTATACACAAAATATAGTGTGTGTGTGTATACATAAAATATAGTTTATTATTTATATATACATATATATACATATATATATGTACAATAAAATTATACATACATACATACATATATATATACATATCATATGCTTATGAGTCTGGAAAGCATTATCGCTGTCATACGTCATACGTGACAACAAGCGACCAACGTCAGTTACGTCAGCTTCGTGGCCAGGCCATATATATGCCATATGTCTGTTTTTCTCAACTCTCCGAAGCGCAGAGGCGCAGAGAGAGCGCAAATGTACGCGGTTCGCGCCTATGTGCGTTATCCCCTACACTGCCGAAGCCGGTGAGCCGAGACCTCGTTCTGGCATCACTGGTCTCAATGCTAGTACCAGCATTTGTCAGAGTTTCAGTTTCGCTTAAATTTGATTTTGTTTCGTCTGATTGCACATCTTCAAATATCTAAAAAAGTATTGAATATACTATATAATATATGAAAAATTAATGTAATTTATAAAAATAAATAAATAATAAATGTATATTTTTATCATTTGCAAAACTAAGAGTATTGAAAATGTTTAAAAAATATTTTAAACATAATAGATATATTTTTCAAACGTAAGATATTTTTACATATATTTTTTTCATAAAAACACAATTTATTAAAATTATTTTTACAAAACTTAAAAAATTTTTCCTATAAAATAATTATTTCTATTAATAAGAAAATTGTTTAATATCTAGCTATAATATTAAACATTTTATATTCGATATAAAATTGGTATTATAATATGATAGAAAAGAATAATCTTAACATAAAGATGCACACACATATAGTATAATAAATTTATTAACCTACCACATCTATTTAAAATATTTTGTAAATCCTTTTCTTCTGTCTCTTTTTGGTCTTTATATAGTTTGACTTTATTTTTTAAAATTATTCTGTGTCCTATGGACACTTTTAGTTCTTTAAGGTGATCATCCGTAACACCTATTATATTTTCCACGGTTATATCATTTTCTGTATCAAAATATAGAAAGTTAAATTATAAAATAAGGCTCTAAAAAAGTTAAAAGATAAAGAAAGAGGGCTAATTAGATCCAAACGCACAGGTAGAGGCGCGACGAGACAAAAAGAAACCATATATAGTTAAACTATTATTTATTAGTAGACGTTTCGGTCCCATCTTCGGGCCATCTACAGTATTTCTAATAGCTGTTAATGAACATACATAAAAAACGGAAATTGAAATTAGATATGAAAAGAAAAAACATAAGTAAATTCCGCATACAATAAAGAAACGATACATACGTTAAGATTAGGGTTGCACGAGACCCAAGACAAGACAATATACGCGAAAATATTGTATTGGTCTTGAAAATTTTAATCTTGTCTTGGTCTTGAGCGGATTTTTGTATCAAAGATCTTGTCTTGTCTTTTCTTGATTTTTATTAACAATTTTTATCTAATACAAAATTGTTTAAAATAATATTGAACATAATATAATATAATTTGAGATAATTATTATTATTTATGTAATTTGTTTACTTCTCAAAATAATGTGTGCGTGCGTGCGTGCGTGCGTGTGCGACGTTGTCGGCTTGATAGAAAACAGGAAATAGTAGGTATATCTGATTTCTTCTGTTATCCGAAGCGCCGAGCTCATACGATTTTCGCTTGTTCTTTACTGCGTATGCTCACGTCTCGATTGTGTAGACGCAGTTTATACACAGAACAGCGTACACGTGTTGCTGTATGCGTATAAAACAGTTGTTACAATTAGTTCAGACGTGTTCGCGCAGATTTTATAAAAAAAATGAAACGCAGTAAATCTAATACACAGTCCTAAATAAAAAGAACTAAACCAAGTTCTTCTGCTGAACATGCAGACATTTCCGAAAGTGATAGTGAAAGTTCGGAAGTAAGTGCAGTTAAACAATGCACATATAAAACTTATTTTAAATATGAAACAAAAAGCAATGACAAAATCGGTGTATGTTTATTTTAGAGTGGTGGAGAAGTCACGCTCATATTTATCGAACATTGTCAAAAATGGCTCGAGATATTTTAAGTTCAACTGCCTCGTCTGTGTCAGTAAAAAGATTTTTTTTAGTAGGAACTCTGACTATGTCAAAAAATAGAAGCAGATTACAAAGCAAATCTTTAAAAGCATTAATGTGTATCAATTCGTGGGTGAAATCTTCTTTAATGTCAAAAATTTGCGGTTTTCATTTATAAGTATTTATATTTCTAAGTATTATATTTCTTTTATGTTAAACATTATTTTATTTGAAAGAATATTAAGATTTGTTTAGCTTAATAATTGCGTAAAATTTTATATTGCGGTTTTCATTTCTAAGTGTTATATTTCTTTTAGACATTATTTTATTTAAAAGAATATTAAGAATATTAATTTCATAATAAAAGATATTATAATTAACATTATAATAAAAGAATGTTAAGAATATTAATATCTTTTTAGCTATATATTTGCGTAAAATTTTATATTGATTACTGTATGAATTTCTGTTTCTAAATTTATCAATATATTAATGTTTTTATTTACTAACAATAAGTAAAATTTTTAGTTTTTCTCGCCTATTTCCTATTTCCACATTTTTTGTAATTAGAATCTCCGTTCGGAGATCGGGAACAATTAGGTAACTTTTTTTTAAAAACCAAGACTTCTTGACAAGATCCTTGACAAGAATCTTGATAATTTTGTCTTGGAATTGTCTTGATAATTAATTTAAAATCTTGTCTTGATCTTGTCTTAAATTTCGAGACAAGATCAAGACAAGACCAAGACTAGTCTTGGTATCTCGTGCAACCCTAGTTAAGATTGTTCTTTCTCTTGTTTTTAAAGATTTGTGATATTTTCTTTTAGTATTATCTTAAATTTAAAGGCCCGATAAAACTCCCATTAGGTTTCTTTATCACTATCCGAAGTAAACAACGGTCCGTGCGGGTTTAACCCGAAGTAGCAATTGTGTTGCGGCTGTAATATCGCGGCCGTCATTCAGGAAGTACAAAGTACCTAGTTTACATCTTAATTGATAAAAACCGAGAGGTCCTAAATGCCATAATAGGATACTGTTGTCAGTGCAAGAATGGTCTTCGCACAGTGGGTTGTTGCGCTCATGTCATGACAGTATTTTGGTATTTAGAATATGGCAGACATTTCTTATCTATACCATTGCTAGCAAGCTTCCTGGATGATGTGACTGCAGCCGTAGAAAGTAGTGATTCGAGTGGGGACGAAAACTAACGTTTTGAACTTCGCGCTTTATTCAATATTCTCATGCTTCCCACTCCTCTCCTGCATTAGCTGCAAACTTAAGTTTCTAGTTACATTAATCTTTCATCATAAGCTTTCGAATAAACCATATTTCATTAATAGAGAAAGGGGCCCAAAATGGTCACCCTCCTTTCTTTAATGAACATCATTATTTGGTATTATTCACTGATTTCAATAATGTACGATATCCATATATTCGCACAGCAGTTTGATAGTATCTTTGATATCTTTTAATTCTTTATTGAAAAGCTCTGATGAGGAATTATCATTTGATCTACTTGTTGAAAACATTTTAACAATTAAATAAAAAGTAAATAAAATCTTGTTGAAATAGAAAATTAATTGTACCTTTCCTTCAGTTTTAAAGAATTGTTAAAATTAGATACTCTTTAATACTTATTTTTATACTAATCTTGAATTTATACTCGTGTCGCCAGTGAAGTAAAAAATTAAGGGGGTTTATTTTAAAAAACGACCCAACTGGCAAAAAATAGTCTTTATTATAATGATGTCATAGACGACGTTTCGACCTTTGGTTTAGGTCCTTTTCAAGTCTTAAATAAAATAAAAACATATACAAAAATTAATTAAATTCGGAAGATAGCAAACAATAATGGAAGAGTGAGATGACAGACGAAGAAAGGAAAACGAAAACAGCGCAAACCTTAATTAACACTAACCTTAGATGAAATATTCATATAATAAAAATTAGTGAAAACTCAGCATCGAAATAATAGATGTCAAACAACGTTCCTGTCAAGAGCAATGATACAACACATACTGAGAAAGAGAGCAATGTTTTAAACGACTTTGATGATGTTATCGTAAATAGGGTTTAAATTATCTGTGTCTTTTTGTAAGTTGATCGTGTTGTTATGTTTTTTTATGAAAAACATTTCGGCAATTTCTCTCTTTCTCGTGTGCCTTTCACAATGTAAAATATTCGGAGATGTCCAATTAAAGTCGTGCATATATTCAGTTTTATGTTTACTAATTACATTATGGTTACTCGTATGCACTTTAATATTATTGATATGTTCTTTGATTCGAGTGTTCAAATGTCTTTTAGTTTGTCCTATGTAAGTGGCGTCACATTTGTTACAGTCGATCTTATATACTATATCAGTTTTGTCCGTTTTAGATAACTTGTCTTTACCTCGTTTAATCAATTTGTCAAGTTTTTTCGGTATTGTATAAATTAATTTTAAGCTTGTTTTTTTAATTGTTCTGCTAATATTGTCACTTAAATTTTTTATGTAAGGTAATAAAATGCATGACGAGATATCGAACGCTCTGCTGTTGTTATCAACACTAATAGTCATATTTTTCCGTTCTCTTAAAGTACATACTCTTTTTTGGACGTAGCGATCAATAATTTTCGGAGGAAAGCAATTGTTAGATAAGATTTTTTTAACCGTACGTATATTTTCGGAATGAAACCGATCATCAGATAACATAATCGCGTGGTCCACCAAATTATTGATAGTGTTGATTTTATAATTAAAGGGGTGGTTAGAATGGTAATTTAAATATCTACCCGAAGAGGTAGGTTTCAAGTACCAATTCGTCAAGAGTTTTCCTCCGCATCTGATAACAGTCGTGTTAAGAAAATTAATCACATTATTATTTTCAATTTCATGCGTAAATTGCAAGCGTTGATGAAAGCTGTTAAAAGTAGATAAAATGGTATCAATCTCAGTCCGCGGAACAATAGTAAAAATATCGTCAACATACCTATAGTAAACCGAAATATCAAATTGCAGTAAATTAAGACAGTGTGTCTCTAACTCGTCCATGACTAAATCAGCCAAAATGGGTGACAAGGGAGATCCCATTGGAGTGCCATATATCTGTTCATAATATTGTCCGTCAAAACAAAAACTAGTTGACTCTAACACCGTTTCAACAGCATACAGAAATTGTGGTAAACTGAAAGTTGTCCTGTCGGAAATCTCCGTCCAACGTTTCTCAATAGCTTTAAGGGCTAAATCTTTCGGAATATTCGTAAATAATGACGTAACATCCAGAGAGATCAACACCTCGTTATCTTTAATGGTATGGTTTTTAATGGTATTCGCGAACGTCCATCCATCCTTAATGTGCGATGAAGGTTTTTTAATCGAGTGTTCAAGTATCTCATGGATAAAGCGCGCTATATTGTACACCGGGCTCCCAAGAGACGACACGATAATGCGTAAGGGAGCATTAACTTTGTGAATTTTTGGCAAACCGTAACATCTGGGAAGATTACCGTTGGTCGTATTAAGATGTTTATATGTGGATGCATCAATCAAATCATTATCACGCCAAGATTTGACTAAAGTGCTCATTTTTGTCGTCAGTTTTTTAATGGGATCTTTTTTCAATTTACTATAGGTAGATTGGTCTTGAAGTAAAAGATTCATTTTGTCGGTATAGTTTTTCATGTCCATAATAACTGTGGTTTGACCTTTATCAGCTTTTGTGACTAAAATGTCTTTGTTGTTCTTTAAAAACTTCTGACAAACATTAAAACTCGAAGTAATATGTCTATCTATATAATTCACGTGTTTGTTTTTGCATAAAAATCCACGCAAGGACTTTACTACTGCGCTTCTTGTCGAATCCACTAGTTCATTGGGAATCTTACAACAATTGATTTCCAAATTCTTAGCGACCTCGACAACTGAGTTAATGCGGTCTTTTCTGTCGTTTTGATTGACCGGTATACTAAATTTGTCACCCAAGCTTAGAATGTCTAAGATATTATCAGGAATCTTTTTATTACTGAGATTCACAAGCCATTTAGATCTATCAATCTCTTTAAAAGGATTAAGAGACAAATTGTTACCTCGAATTAGACTGTGGAACTTTTTTATAGACTCATTCTTCTTTATGCGATTAAAGGTTAATAACTTCTGTTTATTAAAATCAAAAAATCTGGTCAATAATTCTGGTGGTAGGTAATCAGACAATCTTTTTTCAATATTGTGAATATTAGATTGCAGAAAATTTAGATTGAAATTTATATCTTTAATTTCCAAGTTCAACAGTCTAAATGCATTACGTCTGACTAAGTTGTAATATTTTCGGTTTACGCTATTACTGTGAAAAAAGACGCTAGTTTTTAAATTTTTGATGTGAGCTGGCAATATATCATATTTTCTACACCGAAGTAAGAAAATTAGCTGCTGTTTTGAAGTGAATATCCTTTTCTTGGTAGTTATCCATGATTTCATGAGGAACGTGTACTTCCTTCCGTAACATTGTGAGATCATCCGAAAGAAACTATCACTCCGTGAAGGCACCATAATTCGGTCAATGTGCATTAAAATAAACCAACTCTTGACGAATTGGTACTTGAAACCTACCTCTTCGGGTAGATATTTAAATTACCATTCTAACCACCCCTTTAATTATAAAATCAACACTATCAATAATTTGGTGGACCACGCGATTATGTTATCTGATGATCGGTTTCATTCCAAAAATATACGTACGGTTAAAAAAATCTTATCTAACAATTGCTTTCCTCCGAAAATTATTGATCGCTACGTCCAAAAAAGAGTATGTACTTTAAGAGAACGGAAAAATATGACTATTAGTGTTGATAACAACAGCAGAGCGTTCGATATCTCGTCATGCATTTTATTACCTTACATAAAAAATTTAAGTGACAATATTAGCAGAACAATTAAAAAAACAAGCTTAAAATTAATTTATACAATACCGAAAAAACTTGACAAATTGATTAAACGAGGTAAAGACAAGTTATCTAAAACGGACAAAACTGATATAGTATATAAGATCGACTGTAACAAATGTGACGCCACTTACATAGGATAAACTAAAAGACATTTGAACACTCGAATCAAAGAACATATCAATAATATTAAAGTGCATACGAGTAACCATAATGTAATTAGTAAACATAAAACTGAATATATGCACGACTTTAATTGGACATCTCCGAATATTTTACATTGTGAAAGGCACACGAGAAAGAGAGAAATTGCCGAAATGTTTTTCATAAAAAAACATAACAACACGATCAACTTACAAAAAGACACAGATAATTTAAACCCTATTTACGATAACATCATCAAAGTCGTTTAAAACATTGCTCTCTTTCTCAGTATGTGTTGTATCATTGCTCTTGACAGGAACGTTGTTTGACATCTATTATTTCGATGCTGAGTTTTCACTAATTTTTATTATATGAATATTTCATCTAAGGTTAGTGTTAATTAAGGTTTGCGCTGTTTTCGTTTTCCTTTCTTCGTCTGTCATCTCACTCTTCCATTATTGTTTGCGATCTTCCGAATTTAATTAATTTTTGTATATGTTTTTATTTTATTTAAGACTTGAAAAGGACCTAAACCAAAGGTCGAAACGTCGTCTATGACATCATTATAATAAAGACTATTTTTTGCCAGTTGGGTCGTTTTTTAAAATAAACCCCCTTAATTATTTTTAAACATTTTTGTTTTTTTTGTTAATTTAATTATTACTGCAATTATTAATTGTTTAAACTCTTAAAAAGTTATTTAACTTCTAGAAAGTTGGCCGACTTTTTTTATTACAATAATAAAATAAACGGCTAATAAGAGCCAGCCCGCATAGGTAAAGGCGCGAGTAAATACAGTTGTTTAGATTAAACTACTCTTTATTATATAATTAGACGTTTCGGTCCCGCTTCGGGCCATCTTCAGTAACTGTATAAACAAATGAATTACATGACATGAATTACATTACCCTCCTCTCTCTACCTCTCCATCCTCTTCGTCAGAAATTTTTCTCGACCCTCTGAATTTCAATATTCCTACCACTTCTATTTCTGGTTTAAAAAGTAAATGGTTTGTAAACTTAACTTCACATAATTTTCCATATGAAGTACAATGCCTCCTACAACTTGGTGAAAATTTCAGCTTACCATTCAAAAATAGAGATAAAACCATTGTCGAGTTTGTGAAAAGTGTCGAATATGGCATAAGCAAATTACCAGCGATTTTACAAATGAATACCAGAAATAGAACGTTACCGTTAATCAACAACCTAACGAGCCTAACCCATCAAAAATCACCTCAATATACTTTTTTACACAAATCCGTGATGACCACTAAAAAATTTTTACAAGATAATCCGGACATTATTTTTACCAGAGCTGACAAAGGCAACACTACAGTTGCCATGGACAGAATTAAATATTTTAACAAAATGACAGACATGCTAAATGACGCTAACACCTATACCATAATCAAAAAAGACCCGAGTAATAAATTAACTAATAGCCTCCGTAGCCTGCTCACAGACTGGAAGAAGAATAACTATATTTCTGAGAAAACGTATAAAACATTGAATTGTTCTGACGGGACATTACCGAGAGCGTACGGGTTACCAAAGATACAAGCCGGACTGCCCTCTCAGGATAATAGTTTCTTCCAAAGGTAGCTCGTTATACAACTTAGCAAAATTTCTGCAAGACATGATTCACGACTCCATACCCGTAGCCGAGAGTCATGTCGCCAACAGTTTTCAATTAGTAAATAAACTAAAAAATAAATACATAGACGACCAGTATAAATTGATATCACTCGATGTGGTATCTTTATTTACGTACATACCATTGGATCTTGCAATGGACAGTGTCAATGATAGATGGTGTCACATAAAAAAAAGTTGCGACATCCCGAGAGATAATTTTTTAGCAGCGGTCCGGCTCGTGTTAAATTCCACGTTTTTCTCATTTAACAATCGATATTACCAGCAAACCTTTGGAACTCCCATGGGCTCACCATTGTCACCAATCATTGCGGACATCACATTGCAGGATTTGGAAAGAAAAGCGATTGCAAATTTGCCTGTAACACTTCCGTTTTATGTCCGTTACGTCGACGATATTGCGATGGCGGCCCCCTCCACCATGATTGTGGAGATACAAAAGATTTTTAACTCATACCATCCAAGACTACAGTTCACCATGGAGGAGGGCGTCGACAACAATCTCAACTTTTTGGACGTCACTATTATAAAAAACAACAATACGCTAAATTTCGACTGGTATCACAAGCCGACGTTCTCGGGACGTTACTTAAATTTCGAGTCACAGCATCCTCTCTGCCAAAAAAGAGGCACAATAATTGGTCTGACTGACAGAGCGTTTCTTCTCTCTAATCCGAGATTCCACCAGAAGAATTTAAATTTTATTATTAACCTATTACTTGACAATAATTATCCATTAACTTTCATATTTAATACTATTCATGACAGACTAAAATTTCTTATTCTTAACAATGACAAGAACACTACAAAAAACACTCAAGACAAACTCAATAAAGAAAAAGTTGCATATTTTAATATTCCATATGTGGAGGGAATCTCGGATCAGTTCAACAGAATAATTCGTGACTTATGTTAGATATAAGAATGTCGTACACGGGAATAAATAAGCTTAACAATTATATTAAAGTACATAAAGACAAACAAAGCAATGAGTTCCGGAAAAATGTTGTTTACAAAATCTCGTGCAATAATTGTGATGCCACATATGTGGGCCAGACCCGTAGATTTTTAAAAACCAGAATGAAAGAGCACCGCAACTATATTAATAGGAACACATCGCAACGGTCAGTGATAACGGACCACAGATTGACGAACCACGAATTCGATTGGGAAAATGTAAAGATTTTAGATGAAGAACCGATTTTAGCGAAAAGACTGCTGTCAGAGATGATATACATACATAAAGAGACAAAAA
This sequence comes from Lasius platythorax, assembly GCA_963971435.1. Classification (NCBI taxonomy): domain Eukaryota; kingdom Metazoa; phylum Arthropoda; class Insecta; order Hymenoptera; family Formicidae; genus Lasius; species Lasius platythorax. Next base: position 19,805,658 of record OZ020536.1, on the reverse strand, counting down.
AACAGCATTAATTTGCAGACCGACACGGAACAATTAGAACAAATTTACATTCCGATTATAGATAGCTTACGGTTTGTTTAGTTTTCTTCTTCTTTTTCTCTTATTGTTTTTTTGTCTTTTTGTCATCAATAATCCAAAAAACATGTTTATGCGAACCATAGCTGTTGTTTGACATTTATATCTGACGGTATAGATATTGTTAGGATCGATGTGCGACGTGAGTTAAAGCAATTTCTCAGACTTGTGCGTAAGGATCTCGTGGCTTTCTGTGCGGCTCTGCGATTGTCTTTGGTGAGTTGCCTCTTATAATATTTTATAACAGCAATTGATATATTGCTATTCGATACAGCGATGTGCATTATTTGTCAATGCACATCCCGCTTCCTACCGGCGGGTACCGATCGGGAGGCGTCTCTAGAGGGGATCGCGGGGTAGCCTGGATGCCGCGTAGACACACTGCTAGTCGTATCATTATGCGTAATTCAAGCGTACGTTTTAATTTCTTTTTTTTGTATATATAATCCGATCACCGGTTCTTGGTTATAATGTTTCTCATGTCATGTAATTCATTTGTTTATACAGTTACTGAAGATGGCCCGAAGCGGGACCGAAACGTCTAATTATATAATAAAGAGTAGTTTAATCTAAACAACTGTATTTACTCGCGCCTTTACCTATGCGGGCTGGCTCTTATTAGCCGTTTATTTTATTATTGTCATTTCTAGAGCCTTTATTTTGTTTATTTATTTTTTTATTACATTGAAAAAATAACTATTAATATAAATTTTCTTTAATTTAACTTTCTATAAAATAAAGAAAGAGGGCTAATAGGAGCCAAACACACAGGTAGAGGCGCGACGAGACAAAAAGAAATCATATATAGTTAAACTATTATTTATTAGTAGACGTTTCGGTCCCATCTTCGGACCATCTTCAGTATTTCTAATAGCTGTTAATGAACATACATAAAAAACGGAAATTGAAATTAGATATGAAAAGAAAAAACATAAGTAAATTCCGCATACGATAAAAAAACGATACATATGTTAAGATTAAGCGCGTGTGAGACCGGATTACAAAATTATCTTGCGGTATGGTACGCACAGAGACCCGGGAATCCTCCACAAAACCGCAGCATAATCGCCTCGCGTCGGTTCCAATCGTCGAGAGGGAAATTATAATGCAGGATGCATGACATCCCTATATAATTAATAGGTTGTTAAAGAAAAAAATTTTTTTGGGAACGATGAAAAAAGAGAAGCGACATACCTAACGGAAAGTAGAGGCACGCGGGACGCCAAACGAAACAAGACCGCACTCGTCGAACAAAACATTGAAAATGATTTCCAATGTAAATGACTTTAGATCGATAATAAAGAAAGGGGTGGCGAGAAACAGCCCAGTAAACACTCAATATATCAGCAATATTGCACAGCAGTTACAAGTTATATTACTTTCGTTACTTTTGTGTAATGTAATTGTTACGTTAAATACCACTAGAGAGTAATATTACATATGTTACATTCAGGTAACATTACATATATATAAATTGGTTATTGTCAATTAATATTGCACATCGATTATGCTTCTATATTTATGTTATATTGCACGTTATTGTTAAATAATATTTTGATTTTATGAGTTTACATGATAATACTGCCGTCGTCACACATATATATAAAGATGCTTCACGTATTTATATATATACAAATCAATGAAAATAAGAAAGCTCATTATATATTATGTTTTTCTTGTAATAGAACAATATTTTATTTTAAGATTGTTACATGAATATAATTAAGGCATAATGTTCTTATATTTTTTCATTTACACGCCATTATTTTCACAAATCATAGGTTGTAACGCACGCATTTCTTGTGTCCATTGGAAAACACTTTCTGGCTCTGCCATATGTTCCTAAATTTTTTCATTTTTTTTGTTTTTAAAAAAAATATATTAAAACAAAAGTAATTATGTTTATTCATTCGACTTTATAAATAAGTCGTTATAATTAGATAAGTGTGAATTTCTGTAACAATTGTTATAACATTAATGTTTAGGGTTTCTTAACCTCAATTATTGTGGTATGCATATTTTAAAATCATTTATTGAAAATAACTTGCAGATTATTTGAAATTCTATGTAATAATCTTTTTCTATATGTCTGAGATGGATAAAATATAACTATAATAATGTTTTAACTTTATTATTTTTAGAGTTATATTTTCTAAAAAAAGAAAAAAAATGTCAAACGATGACATACGTTCGTTGACAAAACGAAGAAAAAATCAGTTAATTAATTCACAAATTAACTTTTACCGAAGCAGTGTAAATTTTCACAATTCCAATGCATTTACGACAAAAGATAACAAAGATGAGACTACATCATCAGCTCATAACAACATTATCTTTTCACCTGCAGAAACGTCATTCTGTGTTATAATGTCTTCTACCGCTGAAGTGAATTTTGACCATCAACTAGATGACATATTAACTGAAAATAATGAAGATAACATTTCGAATCGTTCATCAACTATTAATGAAGATGATTCTGATGATAATAAAAAATTTTATGATAATATCTGTACATCAAGTGTAACTAGTAGTGCTTCACAAAATCTACGTAATAAATTACAATCGTGGGTGAATGAAGAAAAAATACCTCACAAGTCAGTTAATTCGTTGTTAAAAATTCTTCGTGAATTTGGTTACGAAACGTTACCTCAAGATGTTCGTACGTTCGTGCACACACCAAAAAAAGCTACTCAAAAAATAGAGAAAATAGGAGGCGGATCATATGTGCACTTCGGACCTACTGTCGGTCTTTCACGTTTATTTGAAAGATATTTTGATGAATGTCCCGACTTTGTTGCACTGTTAATTAATTGTGACGGAATGTCTCTGTCCAAAAGCTCGGAAAGCCAGTTTTGGCCTATTTTAATTTCATTGAAAACACATACGTATTTGGAGCCATTTGCTGTAGGGATATATCATGGTTTTTCGAAACCAAACGATGCAAACACTTATTTATCTCATTTTGTGAACGAGTTGAAAGAAGTTCTTGTGAATGGTATATTTTATCGTAATAAAATATGTAAAGTATTGATAGCAGGTTTCGTTTGTGATGCTCCTGCAACAGCTTTCATAACATGCACCAAAAACCATTCTGGTTATTTTACTTGTGCGTTCAAGAAGGAGAATATATTAATTCTGTAATTTATCCACTATTAAATTCTCCATTAAGAACTGATCAATCTTTTCGTTTAAAGGAACAAAAAGAGCACCATATTGAAGTATCCATTTTAGAGCAATTACCAATAGATATGGTATCTCAAATCGCTATAGATTACATGCATTTGAGATGCCTGCGAATTATGAAAAGACTTCTTCTTTCTTGGACTAAAGGCTTCAAAAATGTTCGTTTGAGCAAGGAGCAGCAAGATCATGTATCAAGTACATTATTAGCTTTCAAGTCTTCGATTCCAATAGAATTTTCACGATTGCCACGAAGTTTGTGTGAAGTTGACAAATGGAAAGCAACTGAATTTAGATTGTTTTTATTGTACATAGGACCCGTTATATTAAAAGAAGTTATGTCTGATGAATATTACATTTATTTTCTTACTCTAAGTATTGCCATTCGAATACTCTGTGACCCAAGATAATGTATTGAAATGAATGATTATGCTTCTAATTTGTTACTTTATTTTGTTGATCATTATAAACATCTGTATGGTTTCGTCAATACATGTCATATAATGTCCACAATTTACTACATTTAGCAGGCGAGGTCAAGAGTTTTGGTTGCTTAGATACGTTCAGTTGTTTTCAATTTAAAATTTGAAAAAATTAAGGTACAAACTTCGAAATTCATCCAAACCTTTACAGCAGATAACTAATAGAATAAATGAAGAAAATCAAATTTCTATGATAAAGCGATCATCTAAATCGTATCCTGTAATACATTATTCAAAGTTCAAGAAGATTAATGCTACAGAATTTTATGAATTTACTATTTCATCCAAGAGTCCCAATAATTGTTGTATATTAAAAAATAATGAAATTATGTTGGTATTGGAAATTATTTCTTTAAACAAAAAATTGTTCATTATTGGTAACAAATTTGTGAAAATTCGTAAAATGTTTGAAAAACCTTGCGATTCATTAAAATTTAATATGTGTATAATTGACAAACATTCGTCTAAAGAAAATGTTAGAGTTCCTATTTCAGAATTTAATATGAAATGTATAAATTTTGCGTTGCAAGCAAGTAAAAAATGTGCCATTGTACCACTGATACATCATATTCATTAATTTAAACATGTGACATTAAAATGTTTGTAGTATAATAGCATATAAATATTACATATTTTTATTTTTCTAAATTTTTCTATTTTTATGTTGTGTGTGTAGATAAATAATAAATATATAAACGTTATATTAAACTTGTCTCACTTATTTCAAATTAACCGCCATTGTAAAATCTTTTTGTCGTTGCAATTGAGCGATAAGTCGATAAGTTGAAAATCCGCCATGTTGTAACTGATGTTTTCTCTAGTATTTGCTTCTGTAAATGAATATCCATATCTTTTCTATTTCCAAAATTATTTTTTCTGTTCTATAGTGACTAGTTATTTACCGAGTTTGTTAAATTGGTAACAGTACTTTGATAATTATATATTGATCAACCAAAAATAAATATAAAATTTTTAATTATCTAATAAGAATTAGTTACATAACCTCACTTATTTTTATCATATTTTAAATGTATCATTATACACTGATTATATTCCGTGACAAAATTACGTAAAAAATATCTAATTATAATTCACTCCTAAATAATCAAAAGAATAATTTTAACTGGAAACTTTTCTTTTTTAAGAAAGCATGGGTTACGCGGTTGTAACATTTCTCGGCGTTAATAGCATATCTGAAGTGCCAACTAGTTGGTTCAACTTGGAGAATAATGAGACTTTGTGCTGGTGGCCACCGAATTCGACCAAAAGTATTTCTGCTTTGATTGCAAAACAAACTGAGCCAAATAAAAAGAGTTGGATGTTGTTGGCTGTAAAAATTGAAAAATTTTGCGGTAAAAATATGTCGGATTGGTAAACATACATAAGAAATTTATTGTTTACATTTTATTTTATTATTTAACAGATTCATTGCAAAAAGCCCGTAAAATCGCTGCCGATTTATATTGCTCTTCTACGGACGAAGATAACTTGGGCAAAGGTCAACGAAAAAAATTTTTTCACCGTTTTTCAGAAAATGATAATAGTGATATTGAAAAAAATGATAACGATATTAATGCCAATAAAAACCAAGCTCAAAGAGTTAAAATAAGGAAACTGGATCTCAGCGGTCACGCAAGCATCAGAATAAGTTACTTTTGACATCAATCACTCGTATTAATGATACAGATGATGAAAATGTTAATGAAAATAAAAATCCTGAGAGGAAACAGCTACCTGAATGGTCAGAAAATCAAAATTGTGATGAAAGTGACGAAATTATTTATTCGGACACATCGACTAACGATGAAGGTGCACCTGACAACGAACGTACATAAGTAATATATATTCTAAATAATATATATTCTAACAATAAGTAATGTAATTCGTAAGTAATATACATATATGTATATATTTTTTATGAATTTGTGCATATATAAAAATTAAACTATAATTATAATACATTAGTTTGTGGAAAGACTCATCATGAAGATGATTTAAGAGCGGTTTCAACCCAGTTACAGACTACAGCAAATCAAACACAAGATATAAATGTGAACAATAATAGGAAATTCATATTTGATGCTGTACACCGGATCGACGGTAAGATTGATTTTTTCAAATTATTTTCATAAAAAGAATTAAAGTCTACTTTTTTAAAATATTCAATAAGCAAAGCTTTTTTGTTTAAATTTATTAGAAAATGTGAATATTTTAATTCGAATGATGGCACAATGCGAACAAAAAATAATTGATGTGTCTCAACGAGGAGAATTACTTCTCACGTTTAAATAAGTGCACGTACGGATAAAATTAAAAAATATTTTTCACCGAAAAGTATCAGTGAAATTAAAGCTGTAGAAACGATTTTAAAGAACGACGAGCAGCTTAGAGATCAACTTGTACGTATGAAGAATGAATAATATTAAAAATTTATTTTAATACATAAAAAGTATAATTAAACTTTGATTTCAGAAAGCATTCGTGCAGAAAATTGGTGGTGACACGACTAAAGAAAATATAAGAAACGTCCTGGCAAAAATATTTTCTAATAAATGTGCCATGTAATGTTCTTGAAAGGGTCGCCGTGAAAATTTTGGTATAGCCGACTTATCGTTAATAAAAATAGTAAAAGGTACATAATAAATAAAAAAAAATAAAAAACCAATAAACATTAATAACTTATTAACTTAACTATTATTCAATTAAAATTTCTCATTTTAATTATTTTATTTATAGAAATGATGCTGAATTTAAAAGAGATATTAACACAATATGATTTTAACAAAATAGGAGCGAATGGTTTAGATTTGCAAAGAAAAGACATGATCGAGAAGAAAAAAATCAATAATGGGAATAGACAGATGAGTGAAACTGTGGTACTTATTATCTTAAGTAATATTATATAAATTAATAAGTTAAGTAAAGTTAGATAAGGTTTATATAAGGTTATAAGATTTCATTCTTAAATTTTAATTTTAATAGTTCAGCCAAATATTTTCTTATAATGTTTATTTCATTAATACTTATTTGTTTAACTTAAAAAATGAAAATATTAAGTACTGAGAAAAAAGACATAACTTTTGATATAGATTAGTTATTAATCTATTTATAATTAAGGCAGTTACAGCTAATGTAGATTAGCCATATAGGATATATGGAAAAGTTTACCCTACTTTTATTTTAATTGCCTCATGACTGAAAAAATTTTTTGTTTTTAAAACAAAGTTGATAAATAGAATCAAAATAATAAATAATTAAGTATAACTTGTAGAATTAATAAGTTGTCATTATTACCTGTGCAAAGATTTAAAGTGATATGATATAAAAAAAGCGATTTTATGTTGCAAGTTTTATAATTTATTAAATTCATTTAGCAATAATTTATAATTTAAAAAGGCGTATTTGAAATTATTAATATATAATGATTATTCATTAACATCACAAAATTTTATTCAAAAAAAGTTTGAGAGAATATAAGTTAGTTTTAAGTATAAAAATATGTATTTTTTTTCAAAAATTTTGACTGCTGAATTGTTCTTATATGTGTATTATATATTAATTATAATATGTGATATGTATACAATATAATATATAATATGTATTAACATGTATTTTTATATAATATATATTTTACATAATAATAATGTATTTTATATAGAATATCTTTATTGATTCCCCAAAGGGGTTACAGTTAATACATAACTTAGCGCATCTTATACTTATTATCCTTAACCTATCTTATTTTCTACTACTTAAACTAACTTATGCTATCCTTATTTTTACCTTCTCTTCCTACCTATACACACACACACGCTAAAATTCCTAACCTATCTTAGTCTATTTGGACCTCCGCTTCCGGTTTTTAAAATTTAAAAAAAAATTTCTTTCTTTTTACTTCACATTTTCTCCTCTTTCAAACCTCCCTTCTTCACTCTCTCTCATTCTTCCCGCTCTCCGTCTCTTCCTCTCTCTCCCTCTCACTCTCTCTCCTCCCCGTCCCTCCCCTCTACCCCTTCCCCCTTCTCCATAATACTTCCTTCATCCATTCTTCACCTTTCCCTTCCTCTCCTAATATTCTTTCTACCGCCTCTTGCCAGCTTTCCTCTCCCTCTCCTTCTCCTCTCCCGCATCCTTCCCATACATGTTCCCATGTCTCCCTCTCTCTACCACATATCCTACATACTTTTTTCTCTTCACTTTCCCAATACCTACTTTCTCTCATTTCATTACCTAACCTGAATCTTGTCATCCTTCCCCATCTCTTCTCCGACCAACCCTTTTTACTCTGGTATTCCCTCACTCCTTATACTCTTGTACCACCTATTAAACCTCGACTCCTGTATTTTTTCCTTTCTTTCCTCCCTCTGTAACTCCTTATCTTTCTTTTCCACCTCATCATACTCTACCATCCCCCCCTCTCCCACTTTATTCCATGCCAATTCCTCTAGACCTGCTCCTCTGAAAAATTCCTTTCTCTCCTTCTCCCATCCCGAAACTCCTCTGCCTTTTCCTGTTCTTTCCTTGATTTCTTCCAAACAGTCCTTCGCTAATCTACCTCCTTTCCCTTCTTCTAATCTTTTTTCAAAATTCGAAGCTCTTTTTGCCGCTCTACTCCTAAGCTTATCTCTTTTTAGTTCCTCCCTTACCATGTACCCTGGTGTTCTCCTGTCTACTCCTAGTAACCATTTCAAGAATCTTTCCTCTACCTTCTCCACTTTTTCTCTTTCCTTCCATCCCCATATCTCTGCTCCATAACTTAATACTGTCCAAACTAATGCGTCAAAAAGCCAGATTCTTTTTCCTATATCATTTCCAAATGTTCTCTTCCCTATACTCCATACTTGCCCCATAATTTCCACCGCCTTCCTTATCCTGTCTCTTACATGACCATCCTGACTACCATTTGACTGAAACACGTATCCTAAATATTTTATTTCTTTAACCTCCTCTATCTTTTTCTCTTTCCATATCCACTTTATTCTTTTTCTCCTGCCCCCTCCCTTTCTAAATATCATTATCTTTGTTTTCATTACGTTCACCTCCAGTCTCTTATTGTCCATGTATCTTTCAGTCCTTGCAAGCATTGCCCTCATCTCATCTTCTTCCTCCGCTAACAGCACTATATCATCCGCGTATGCCAGGGAGAAAATCCTCTTCTCTCCCAACTTAACTCCACCCCATTTTCCCCTGGCAATCTCCTTTTCTAGATCTGCTATCAATATATTGAATAACAGCGGACTTAACGGACATCCCTGTCTCACTCCTCTACCCGTCCAGAATTCCTCACTTATCTCTTCTCCTATCCTCACTCTACTTTTTGTCTCTCCTAACACTTCTTCTACTCTTTCTATCAGTCCCTCTCTAACCCCTCTTTCCCTTAAGGCTCTCACCAGCACCTCCCTGTCCACTGAATCAAATGCCGCTTTCAAATCTATAAACACGCTTATCAATTTCTTTTTCTTCCTGTTAATCTGTCTTTGCGCCAAATAATTCAGTACATATATATTGTCTATCACCCCCCTTCCCTTTCTATATCCTGTCTGATTCTCTGGTATTATACCTTTCTCTTCTACTTCCTCCCTTAGTCTTTCTGCCAATATCGACGTGTATATTTTATACAACGTAGGCATAAGTGTAACTCTTCTATAATCCGTGACTTTGTCTCCCTCTCCTTTCTTCACAATCGGTGCTATTATCCCTTCCTTCCATCCCTCTGGCCACCCCTCTCCTCTCCATACCCTTTTACACATTTCCCATACCCATTTTCTTAGTTCTTCTCCCCCGTATCTCCATACTTCGTTCGGTATACCATCTAATCCCATAGCCTTGTTTAACCTTAAATTGTCCATAATCTTATTAATTTCTTCCCATTCTATTTCCTTCTCCATCTCTCTTCTATTCCTTCTCTCTCTTCCCCTCCGAACTCTTTCCTCTACTCCTCCTAATAACCCCATAAAATACTCCTTCCATTCCTTCATCTGAATCCCTTCATCTACGCCTTTCCCTTTCCTCCTCTCCCTATTAACTATTTCCCATACTTTACTTTCTGTTCTCGCCTCTCCTGCTTTCCTTATTATTCTCTCTCCCTCCTCTTTCTTTTTCCTTTCACACATCTCCTTGTATTCTCTCTTTTCCTCTCCATACCTTCCTCTCTCTTCCTCACCTCTCCTCCACATCCTCAACTTAAGCCTTACTTCCTTCTTTTTCTCTACACACTTCTTATCCCACCACCCCCCTTTTCTTTTCTCTTCCTTTCCTTCCCCCTTCTCGCATTCCTTCAAGGCCTTCTTTATCCTTTCACTCATTTTCGCTATCTCTTCTCCCGTCTCTCCTTCTTCCCCTCCTGTCTCTATTCCTCCTATTTCTCTCCTAAATCTCTCCCTCCCCTCCTCGTTCCATACCCCCCTTCTGCCTTTCTGTCTCACTTTCCTTTTCTTCTTCCAATCGCCTTCCCCTTTTATCCAGCAAATCACCGGGTGATGATCCGAGTCAATGTCCTCTCCTATCTCTAATCTTTCTATTTTTTCCCATACCCCTTCGTTTCCTAATACATAATCTATTACCGTGTTTCCCCTCCCCCCCGTGTACGTGTATTCTCCTTCTTCATCTCCTCTTATACTACCATTTATTATGCTCCATCCCGTTTCCTCTAGTTAATCTTCTTATCCTTAGAGTTCCTACTCTTTATAATCTCTTCAGCCTCCCCTATATTTACCCGTCCTCCCATTTCTCCCGTTCTGGCATTGAAGTTGCCTCCTTATTACTCTTCTTCCTTCCTCCTCACTCTCTTCCATCCACTTCTTTAACCCCTCTATCTTCCTCTCTAAATCCTCGTTCACATATATTCCCACTATTCTCCACTCCTCCTCCCCTCTTTTCAATGTACCCGTCATCATCCCTTCCTCCGCTATTTCAATTTCTCCGGGATTGTCCCGATTGCGCACATTACGGGTCGGACACAGCGATATTTCCCGATCGGACACAGTCCCGATCGGACACAGTCCCCATCGGACACAGTCCCCATCCATCGGACACAGTCCCGATCGGACACAGTCCCGATCGGGAATGTGTCCGAACGGGACTGTGTCCGATCGGGATTGTGTCCGATCGGGACTGTGTCCGATCGGGAAATATCGCTGTGTCTGATCCGTAATGTGCGCAATCGGGACTCACTCAATTTCTCCTACCTCTATTTTCCCTTTTCTTCTTATCCCCATTATCATTCCTTCCATTGCTCTTCCTTTTTTATTCCTTTTGCTCGCGTATTGTACCCCCCATTTAAAACCTTTCGGTAACCTGTTTTTTAATCCCTTCCATCCTTTCTCATCTACCCATGTCTCCATGAGTACTATAACGTCCCACTCTCCAATCCTATCTCAAAATCCCTTATCTTTGTTTTTCAGACCTGCTATATTCCAAAACGATACCTTCTATATCTCTTCCTCCTTTCCGCCCCTTTCACATCTCTCCGTCCTCCCCCTCATCTCCCTCTCCCTCCCTTATCACTCTCTTGTCCGTTCTCCCCTTCTTCTTCCCTGCTCCTAATAATAGCTCCCCCTCGATTTCCTTTCCCTTTATTCCCCCTGTCTTTCTCTCCTATGCAGTGATGCCAGAAATGGGATCCTGCGCGCGCATACTTGCGACCAACCACGTATACACGTTGCTACGTTACGGGCGCAAAGCACCCAGTTTTGGCGGACAAATGAATCAGGTTAGGTGACTGGCATCACAGGCAGTGCGCACGCGGCAAATAATAGAAAGTAAAACGTAAATTCGTATAACGCGGCACATTCACACTCGTATAAAATACAAAAGTAGTTTCGCGACATTCACACTCGAGACATAGAGGCCCACACAACCATGCAATAAGCGCAATAGAAATATATGTACAAAAATAAGTAAAAATAAAATTAAGAATACAAAACAGAAAATAAAAGATATTACTATACAAAAAAAATAAATATAAATAAAATTAAAAGACCAGAATATAGTAGATAGGCGGGATTTACAGGCAAAACATGCTAAAAATAAAGAAAAATAAAAACTGGATCCCGCCTATCGGCTTACAAGCTACGCAACCAATAGAAATACTGTGGGCATGACGAGCAAAATAAGTTAACAAAACGCGGCATTCACACACGAAGCATACAATAAAATAATAACGCGGAGTGCCGCGACTAACCTTGGGCGTGCTGACGCCGGCGAATCGCCCGAGGCGGCGTCGCGAGCACCCCACCAGCGGCGGGACGGGGAGGAGCGGCGTACTGGCGCACACCGGACACATGCTCCACGTAAATGTCCCTGGACCAGCGAATGGTATCCGACACAATGAGGCGGCGCATCAACGAAGCGTACGCGTTGCCGACGCACAGCGTTCGGAGCACCGCCTCATTGCCCGGATCCCACGAGCCGAGGGCGCCGACGACGAAGGCCGCCACAGCGACACCCTTGGCGCTCAAGCGCCTCAGCCAACGGTTGGTACTTGGCGATTTTTCTCGCCCTGGCCTCCTCAAATGAAGGCCATCGATTCTCGAAGGGCACCGTGACGTCGCATATGACGACACGCTTAGAGGGCTCGTGCCTGACCACAAGGTCAGGCCGTAGCTCCCCCAGTTCCCCGTCGACGCCCTCGACCCGCTGGTTAACACGTCGCTCACCAGGCATCCGGCAAGCCTTCCAGAGGCGGTGCAAGACGGCGTCATGTCTCAGCTGCACGGCGGCGGCATGTGGCCCGCAATGATTTATCACATGGGGAAGGGTCTCGGCTGCCCCCCCGCAACGCCGACATCTCTTGTCCACCTCCCCCCAACGGCGTGCACCGTTGAGAGGGAGGACGTCCAGGCGAGCCCGATGTATAAATCGCCAGTCGGCGAAGCGGGTGAAGCTGCCGCCACGGCACTGGCTGTACACAGGCTACTGTGCAGTAGGCAGTTTAAAATGGTACAGAGTTTCCCTGTATGTGCTGCATAGAGAATTAGGACGCGAAAAGAAGGTAAGTAGATAAACAGTGCAATATTTATTATTAGTATTATACATTATTATTATAATATGGAATTAAATGCTTCCAAAGGAGCCGTTAAGAAACAGATTAGTAGGAAATTTAATTTTTCATGGCTAGATGAAGAAATTTTTAAAGGATGGTTGGCTCCCCATTCCGAAAATAATAAAGCTTTTTGCACTGCATGCCAAATTACTATCACGTGTCACAAGTCATCTTTAATTAAACATTCACAATCAGTTAGACACATGGAGAAGATAAATAGTCAAAGCCTCAATAATAACAATAATTCATCGATTAACTTTAATTCATCGATTTCATCTAAGGAGAAAATAAAACGCGCCGAAATAAAATTATCAACTTTTTTTGCTGAACACAATATCGGTTTTCAACTCGTGGATCATTTAATTCCTCTATTAAAAGATATTAATTTAGAGCCCGAACTTGTACAATCTCTTTCTCTAAGCCGTACGAAATGTCAGCATATTATTAAAAACATAATTGCAAAACGCGAAATAGAAAAACTTACTAAAGTTTTACAGACACGTAGAGTTTCAATTCTAATTGATGAAAGTACGGATATTACAGATACAAAATTGCTTTGCTTATTGGTTCAATATCTTTCGTCTACAGATAAAAAAATTAAAACAAAATTATTTGAATTAATATCATTAGATGCTAAGGATTGTACGGCAAATAAACTTTTTGAAACTTTTAAAACATTACTTGAAACAAAACAAATTTCTTTAAAAAATATTGTCGGTATGGCTAGTGATAATGCTTCTGTTATGATAGGATCTAATAATTCGTTTTTTTTCTCGTTTAAAATCCGAAATACCGGGTTTAGTATTAATGAATTGCATTTGCCATTCATCTGCAATCATTGCCAGTAAAGCTTGTCAAGAATTGCCACAATCATGTGAACATTTGATTAGAGGTGTTACTACATACATTTCTGGTAGTGCAAAGAGATGCGCAATTTTGAACGAATTCCAAGATTTTTTTAATTTCGAAAGACAAAAAATTCTTAAATTATCTACCACAAGATGGTTAGTATTGCATAAATGCGTCGTAAGACTTCTCGATAATTGGGAAGTATTAAAACATTATTTTATTGTAGCTGTACTTGAAGATAAATTGCAATCCGCGGAAACTATTTTAACATATTTGAATGATAACGTAATTAAAGCTTATTTATTATTTTTAAAATATTCCTTAAATTTCTTTAATTCCTTTAATGCTCTTTTTCAATCGCGTAAACTTTTAATTCATAAATTATTTGTTAATATCCAAACATTGATTTCTCAGATAGCTGTCAATTTTATTACACCTGAGGCTTTGGCTAATATCTCTTTACTAAATTTAGACGATGATACGAACATCCAAAATGTATATCTAGGACCCGAGTGTGAAAAGTTTTTAGAAACAGAATGTGTAGACTTCGCGCAAGAAATTCGTATAAAATGTTTACAATTTTACAAAACCGCACTTAAAGAAATGTTTAAACGCTTACCACATAAAGATACCTTTTTGGAACATTTATCTTTTTTAGAACCAAATATTGCACTTTATAATAAAAGTAGAATTAAAGTTAAAGATCTCTCACATATTGCAGCGCGTTTTGAAAATATCAATCTCTCTAAATTTGCCTTTGAATGGAGAATTTTACCATGTAGATTTAATAACGAAGAAAAGGTTCAATTAGCTTCTTTGAAAATAGACCAAATGTGGAAACAAATATTAGACTGTAAAGATTTTAATGGAGAAAAATTATTTCCAACTTTAGAATTATTAATTGAAATCATATTTTCTTTACCTCACTCTAATGCGGAAGCTGAGCGCATATTTTCAATGGTTACGGATATAAAAACTAAAAAACGAAACCGGTTATCAAATGAAATTCTTTCCGCTATTTGTACAATCCGATCGACTTTTCAAGACGAAAATATTAATTATGTGTCTTTTCAAATCGAGCCTAGACATTTAGAATTACATAACAGTCAAAATTTATATTCTTATAAAAAAAAACGTGATAGTAATATTATAAATTTATTATTTTTTTATTTTTATGCATGTATTATTTTTTATATACATATATAATAGCATCAAATTAGTTGCATACATCTAGCCGATTTTCCTACTTGCATGCTAGTCATAATTATATTATTGTATTATGTTATGTAACAATTGTTTTGTTTACAGATTTTTATTTATTACATATATAATATTATTTTGTTTCGTTAATTTCGTTTTATATATATTAAATTTTGTTATTTAATTTATATAATTAATAATAATATATTTGTGTTATATATATTTTTTTTATTTATTTATATACATATATAATATATAATTATATTTTTTTTCTTAAAGTTATATGTGATCTTCAATTAATGATTATTTTATATATTACATATTTTAATTTTATTTGTCATATAAATTCTTTATTTTGTTATGTATGAATACTGGTAAGGTTTTTGGCAGTTTTCCTTACCCGTGCAACAAATGTTGGTATTCCTTAAATTTCTGCCATATAAATTATTTGTTTTAAATTATACAAAATTGTATTTTTTTCTTATCTTCCCCCCCCCCCTCACTCACCACTCACTTTTTCAGAACTTCTATTTTAAAAGATAGTCTATTAAGAAATAAAAAAATTTTATATAAAAATAAATAAATATTTTCTTTGATTTTTATACTTTATACATCAACTTTAATTATTTATATGTATTACCGATTATTAATTATTTATATATATATTTTATTATTATGCTAAATATTATTTAATTTTATATTTTATAATTGTTTTCTGCTTCAGAATTTTATATTTCATATATTATACAACTTTATAACAATTTTGTACAATAATTATAAGATAAATTGAAAATAACGAGCTAAATAAGAGCCAAGGCGCTGTTAGGAGTGCGCAAATAATTCTTTTTTCTTTTGGTTATTGTAAAAAAAAACCTTTTATTCAGAACGTATGTTTTGTATAACTATATTTTTTGTAATATTATTTCATATCATTTCTTTGTTCATTGACAGTTAATTATTGACACCGCTGATGATGGTCCGATTGGAGGACCGAAACGTACGTTCTGAATAAATGGTTTTTTTTTTACAATAACCAAAAGAAAAAAGAATTATTTGCGCACCCCTAACAGCGCCTTGGCTCTTATTTAGCCCGTTATTTTCAATTTATTTTATAACAGAGCCTAATATTTATATTGTTAATAATTATAAGGGCCCATATAACATATCTTATTTTTCGCTAGAGCCACCGTTGCGGTGACGTCATACATGCGCACGCAGGATCCCATTTCTGGCATCACTGCTCCTATGTCCTAATCTCTCCCCCTTCACTTCCCCTTTTTCACTTTTCAACACTTCTTCTTCCTCATTCCATTTCCACCATTTACCATCTATTTGCAATCCCCCATTACCCACCCGTACCCTCCTGCCTTCTCTTTCCTCTCTCCTAGCTATCTCTCTGAGCTTCCATCTAACCTTTCTTTCCTCCCAAGTTAAATCATCATCTATCCTTTCCTCTCTTCCCCTCAACTTTTTCTTATTCTCCATAACTCTTCTTTTCTGTTCAATGCTCCCTAACGTCACCACCGCCATTCCTCTCTCTCCTTCCGTCATTATCCCAACTCTTTTAACACTCTCTATTTTTATATCTACCCCCCTAATTTTTCCAAGATCTTTTTTACTCCTCCTCTTACATCTCCTTTTTCCATTCCTACTCTCCTAATTACTATATTCCTCCTTCTATCCTCCCGTTCCTTCCGTTCTAGTTTCCTTTCTATTACCTTTATTTTCGTTCCTAATTCACCTTCTCCTGCTACCCCAAATCCATCCTTGCCCCCCTCTCCTATTCTTCCTTTTCCTTCCTTTATCATCTTTTCTAATTTCCTTTCCAGATTTTCTATCCTTTCTCTCATTTCCCTTCTTTCTTCCTCCCATTTCCTCTCCCTCTCTCCAAATTCCTCCCTTATCTTTTCCAATTCCTCTTTTATCCCTTCTCCTTGTCTTGTTAAGCCATCTTTAATCCCTCTTAAATCCTCTCTTATCTCGTCTCCTAGCGTTTTTATCCCTGCTTGTACCCCTGTTATTATATCCTTTCTTAATTCCTCCCTCAATTCCCTCTCCCATCCCTCTCTATCTTCCGCTTTTGGTGATCTTACCATGATTTTACTTGATCTAAAAATAAAATCCTCTTCATTCTTATTATCCTCTCTCTCCCTCTTCTTTTTCAAAAATTCTGAAATATCTCCTACGCTTCCTTTTCTCTCTTTCGAATGCTTTATACCTCCTTTATCCATTCTCCCCTATTTCTCTATTCTTGCTTCCCTTAAACTTCTTGTTTTATACTCCTATCCTTTTCGGTTCCTGTCTCCTCTTTCTTGTCTCTATCTGACTATCCTTGTTTCCCCTCTATCTATTCTCTTTGCCCGTGCTTTGTCGCTCACTAGCGCTCCACCTCTCTTTCCCCTAGCGCGCGCTATTTCCCTAGCGCTCCGTCGCGTCTACCACTCTACTTATTCTATACTCCGTGCCCACTCGCACCCAACGGCCGGCTCGTAAATGCCCTTTTATTCCCTTCTCCTTTTTTCACCTAGCCCTCCCTTCACTCTCTCACTCGCTCCTTTACCTCCACTCTCTCTCACTCAACACCTCTCTCCTGTCACTCTTCTAATTCTTCTCTCAACCACCTCAAAAGCTCCTTCCACTTACACACACGTGTCACACTCTACGTACCGGAAACGGAAGTCTTGAAGAATGTATTTTATATAATTTTTATAATAAAAATTAAATTAAATTTTACGTGTTGGTTATTACATAAATGCAAACTATATATGTATGTAATATTACTTAGATATGTAAAATAAATATAACGGAAACGATTGCATTTATATTTTATAATA
Source organism: Lasius platythorax (assembly GCA_963971435.1). Taxonomy (NCBI): domain Eukaryota; kingdom Metazoa; phylum Arthropoda; class Insecta; order Hymenoptera; family Formicidae; genus Lasius; species Lasius platythorax. Next base: position 19,787,995 of record OZ020536.1, on the reverse strand, counting down.
TGTAACGAGGCACCATATGCCTCGTTCCTAGACAGCCTCTCGGGCCGACCATCCGCCCGAAAAGCGAGGCTCGGCGCCTTTGGCGCCCCCCCCCCCAAACGCCGACATCAGTGGGCGTGGCCCCCCACCGGGGGGACCACCCCCACTACGCGCAGCCGGGTATATAAGGCGCGCCGGCGAGCATATCGCCACCAGTCCTGATCCCGATTCCTGTGACTCCAGATCCCAGACTACCAGACAGCGGATGTACTCGCTGTATCGCCGGATGTACCCAGACGCTGGTTCCGTTTCTCCGATACCGTTAAAGCCAGGCAGCGGACGTACTCGCTGTGACGCCGGGAGTACCCGGTTGCTGGCTACCGCTTCTCCGACGCCGTTAAGACCAGACAGCGGGCGTACTCGCTGTGACGCCGGGAGCACCCGGTCGCTGGTTCCGCTTCGGCTTATACATACATTCCGCGTAGATTTAAGCTTCCCTGCTTACACGCCTTTTGCGTGGCTTCCTCGTTGTACATTCCGCGTAGTCATAAGTACCTGCTTGACCGCTGCTCGCACGCCTTCTGCGTGGCTTCCTCGTTGTACATTCCGCGTAGTCATAAGTAGTAACTGCTTGACCGCTGCTCGGCAGCTTATTTGCTTGCACGCCTTCTGCGTGGTTTTCTCGTTGTACATTCCGCGTAGTCTACCTGCTTGACTGCTGCTCGGCAGCCTACCTGCTTGCACGCCTTCTGCGTGGCTTTCTCGTTGTACATTCCGCGTAGTTATAAGTACTTGCTTGACCGCTGCTCGGCAGCTTATTTGCTTGCACGCCTTCTGCGTGGCTTCCTCGTTGTACATTCCGCGTAGTAATAAGTACCTGCTTGACCGCTGCTCGCACGCCTTCTGCGTGGCTTTCTCGTTGTACATTCCGCGTAGTCGTAAGTTTACCTGCTTGACCGCTGCTCGGCAGCTTGCTTACCTGCTTGCACGCCTTCTGCGTGGCTCCCCGCTTGTATATACCCCCCTGCCTAGTTGTAAGCTTACTGCTTGCCTGCTGTACGTAGGATTAAGGACACTGCTTGACAGCCATCTGCTGGCCTGCCTTCTGTACATTAAAAAGCTGATAATAAAGAATCGTTGTTATCGACAAAGGAAAGCGAGTTTGAGTTTCCCCCTTCTCCCGAATCCTGGCACCGGCGAGCCTGATCCGCGGCGTCGGGAAAGGTGAACCGTTACAAATATATTATTCAAGTTACATTTACATTCCAGAAAATATTACAGTAATATAACTGCAACGTAACATGTAACATAACATGTTATATACATAAGTAGGAAATTGTAACTTACATGTAAGTTACATGTAACAAACTGGTAATATTACATGTAACATTTACTATCATAACAGCAATATTATATCAATATAACTGTGTTTTCTGGGAGTAACGTATACATAAGGGGCGATCAAATTGTGGGCGCACGAGAATCAGACCTTCGACAAACTATCCAGAATCGGAAAGTACATACGGTCGAGATTATCGATATCGCTATGTAGATTCAAGCTGTTCTTCTGCCTTTTGATGTATATCATCTCAGATAACAGTCTCTTTCTCAAGATGGGTTCTTCATCTAGGGTCCTCACGTTTTTCCAATCAAATTCGTGGTTATTAGCCTATGGTCTGTTATAACTGAGTATGTAACTGAGGATGTAGAGTGTTGTGTCGTGTTCCTGCTGATGTGACTGCGATGTTCATGTATCCTCGTTTTTAAGCATCTACGAGTTTGTCCGACATAATACGCGTCGCAAGTACTACATGAGATTTTATATACAACATTTTTTTGATAATCTATAGGAATACTATCTTTTTGGACTTTGATAAATCGGCTCAGTTTGTTGATGCTCGTGTAAGAAATTTTTGTATCTAAATTTCGGATGACGTGGCTAAATCGGTCGGAAATGCCCGGAACGTAGGGGATATTGAAAAAAAGAAGAAAAAGGAGCTCGCTCATCTGTGTTCACATCATCATTTGCAACTGAGTCAATAAATTTAACTTTTTCATTTATCAAATGTTTTAGTCTTTTTTGCATTACCGTGAAGATATTATCTAGCGGGTAACTATTATTCAATAAGACAGTCACAGCGAACTCCAAATTCTTATTGTGGAATCTCGGATGTGAGAGAAAGAACGCTCTGTCTATAAGTCCCATAATTGTGCCTCTCTTTTGACATAAAGGGTGTCGCGATTCAAAATTCAAGTATCTACCAGAGAAAGTGGGTTTGTGAAACCAATCAAACTCCACAATCCCGGCATTGACAATGATGGTAACGTCGAGATAATTCAATCTGTTGTCCACGCCCTCCTCCATCGTGAACTGAACTCTGGGATGTAGAGAGTTGAAGATATTTAAAACGTCAGTGAGCATGGAGGAGGGAGCCACCAACGCGATGTCATCGACGTACCTAACGTAAACAGGAAGATTGACCTGCAGGATCGCGATTGCTCGGTTCTCTAAATCCTGCAGCATTATATCCGCAATAATCGGAGACAGAGGTAAACCCATGGGTGTACCGAAAGTCTGTCGATAAATAGAATCGTTGAACGTGAAATATGTAGAATCAAGTACAAATGATGATTTTATATCGGAAGTCCGGTTTGTACTAGTTTGTACAGTCATATCAACAGGAACACGACATAACACTCAGTTATAACAGACCATAGGCTAATGAACTACGAATTTGATTGGAAAAACGTGAAGATCCTAGATGAAGAACCCATCTTGAAAAAGAGACTGTTATCTGAGATGATATACATCAAAAGGCAGAAGAACAGCTTGAATCTACATAGCGATATCGATAATCTCGACCGTATGTACTTTCCGATTCCGGATTGTCGAAGATCTGATTCTCGTGCGTCCACAATTTGATCGCCCCTTATGTATACGTCACTGTTTCTCCCCCTCTCCCCTTTTATATTATCGATCTAAAGTCATTTACATTGGAGATCATTTTCAATGTTTTGCTCAACGAGTGCGGTCTTGTTTCGTTTGGCGTCCCGCGTGCCTCTACTTTCCGTTAGGTATGTCGCTTCTCTTTTTTCATCGTTCCCAAAAAAATTTTTTTCTTTAACAACCTATTAATTATATAGGGATGTCATGCATCCTGCATTATAATTTCCCTCTCGACGATTGGAACCGACACGAGGCGATTATGCTGCGGTTTTGTGGAGGATTCCCGGGTCTCTGTGCGTACCATACCGCAAGATAATTTTGCAATCCGGTCTCACACGCGCTTAATCTTAACATATGTATCGTTTTTTTATCGTATGCGGAATTTACTTATGTTTTTTCTTTTCATATCCAATTTCAATTTTCGTTTTTTATGTATGTTCATTAACAGTTATTAGAAATACTGAAGATGGTCCGAAGATGGGACCGAAACGTCTACTAATAAATAATAGTTTAACTATATATGATTTCTTTTTGTCTCGTCGCGCCTCTACCTGTGTGTTTGGCTCTTATTAGCCCTCTTTCTTTATTTTATAGAAAGTTAAATTAAAGAAAAATTATATTAATAGTTATTTTTTCAATGTAATAAAAAAAGTCGGCCAACTTTCTAGAAGTTAAATAACTTTTTAAGAGTTTAAACAATTAATAATTGCAGTAATAATTAAATTAACAAAAAAAACAAAAATGTATAAAAATAAGTATTAAAGAGTATCTAATTTTAACAATTCTTTAAAACTGAAGGAAAGGTACAATTAATTTTCTATTTCAACAAGATTTTATTTACTTTTTATTTAATTGTTAAAATGTTTTCAACAAGTAGATCAAATGATAATTCCTCATCAGAGCTTTTCAATAAAGAATTAAAAGATATCAAAGATACTATCAAACTGCTGTGCGAATATATGGATATCGTACATTATTGAAATCAGTGAATAATACCAAATAATGATGTTCATTAAAGAAAGGAGGGTGACCATTTTGGGCCCCTTTCTCTATTAATGAAATATGGTTTATTCGAAAGTTTATGATGAAAGATTAATGTAACTAGAAACTTAAGTTTGCAGCTAATGCAGGAGAGGAGTGGGAAGCATGAGATTATTGAATAAAGCGCGAAGTTCAAAACGTTAGTTTTCGTCCCCACTCGAATCACTACTTTCTACGGCTGCAGTCACATCATCCAGGAAGCTTGCTAGCAATGGTATAGATAAGAAATGTCTGCCATATTCTAAATACCAAAATACTGTCATGACATGAGCGCAACAACCCACTGTGCGAAGACCATTCTTGCACTGACAACAGTATCCTATTATGGCATTTAGGACCTCTCGGTTTTTATCAATTAAGATGTAAACTAGGTACTTTGTACTTCCTGAATGACGGCCGCGATATTACAGCCGCAACACAATTGCTACTTCGGGTTAAACCCGCACGGACCGTTGTTTACTTCGGATAGTGATGAAACCTAATGGGAGTTTTATCGGGCCTTTAAATTTAAGATAATACTAAAAGAAAATATCACAAATCTTTAAAAACAAGAGAAAGAACAATTTTCCTAACAAAGAATTTTAAGGCCAATACAGCCTCTCCTGCACGTCCTGCAGAAAAACTCTCTTTACAACTTTTGATCAGGACTTTATAACAAATAAATTGAGCCATATTTGAACTGTAGAGAAAGGGGCCTAGAAACCGCCCAAAATGGTCACCCTCCTTTATTGCGCGGGAAGAAAAGTTTTCAGACGTTTTTCAGTGTTTATTAGTCCGAAGGACGGCTAAAGAAAATTGATGAGTAATAGCATCCAGTCGGCAAAGTCCGTTTGAACAGATTTTGTCAAATGTCTGTTACAAATTTTTGTCAGCAGAAAGACTGCAGATTATATAGAAAACCTGTTATATCAGATAATGATAGCAGAATGTCAGCAGAAATGTTACAAAACCTGTTGACATAATTTGACAGCAGGTCAGTAGCAGAAATCGAGCAGGATTTGCAGAGAATTATCATAGCAGACTGGCGGCAGAAATCGAACAGGATCTGCACAATGCAGTTTGATGTCAGATTGGCGGCAGAAATCGAGCAGGATCTGCGCAATGCAATTTGATGTCAGATTGGCGGCAAAAATCGCGCTGGATCTGCGCAATGCAATTTGATGTCAGATTGTCGGCAGAAACCGAGCAGGGTTTGCGCGCGTGCAAAATGCAAATTGGTCTGGCAGTTGACAGCAGGATCTACATATATTTGATTCCATAGTTCCTTTACTTACCGCTATGCGATGTACTTTCTCGTAATCAAATTTCTGTCAAATAGATATAAAGTCTGCAAGTCGCGGCTATACTAATAAAAGATCAAAAGTAATTATTTCTATGAATTTAACTTCTGATATCTGATACAAGCCTAATATGAAATTCAGAATATTAAACTGATTGGATTCAACAGGATAAATGGAAAATTATTCGGTTACTGCCTATTTGAAGCATAAAACAAGAGTTTAATTCTCAAATAAATTATATCTCGAGTTTTATAAATTAAATTTAGTTATTTTTACCATTTATTTTATTATTAATTTAATTAAATCGAACTAATCGTTTGCTATGTGAGATATAACGATATAACATATGTTACATTACCTGTCATATTTATGAGAAAAAAATTATAATTAACCGATAACACTTATGCACCTGTAATATTCAATTTTATTGCATTATAAGTGTGTTTACTGAGATCGAATTAATTATTAAGAGTTTTCATAAATAACTAATTACGTTACTATTCTATTTAAATGGCTGCAGGTCCTGCTCGGTTTCTGTCGCTAATCTGCTCAGGTTATATGCGCAGGCTCTGCGTGGTTTCTGCTGCCAATCTGCTCACATTGCCTGTCAGCAGGCTCTGTCGACAGAACACGAGTTTAATGCGGAAACAGATGGCTATAGTTTTAGTGTAAGATTCTGATCAAATTTGCTACCAATCTGCGCGCATGCTGCTAATATTTTGCTTACTGGGATATTAGGGTAACAAATATTGAAAGATTGCGACACGTAACGTTATTCGTCAGTACCATTATCGCGAGGAGGCATATCTTATATGCGTTGTGACGTGACGTTTTGTTCGTCTGTCACAAGGGCTGAATAGCCCGGCCGCGGTCGGTCGCGCGGGCTTCCGCTCTCCCGGTTTAGGAAGAGAGAGAGCGGCCCGAGAGCGGAATCGGACGCGATATCGCGATTTTTGTTATTTTTGGCATTTAGATATTTTGCGAGACTTAGTGTAGAGTTGCGGTAGCGAACGGATCAGGGCGACGGAATCTCATCCGGTGATGGCGAGAGGAGAGAGAGAGGCTGATGTCGAGGACGAGTGGAAGCCCGATCCAGAATACCGGAACACGCTAGGTAATGATAACCAACCTTTTGAACTAGGTTATGCAATAAAATAAAGGAACAGACGCTGCCGTATTCTTAAAAAAAATTTGAAAAAAGTAAAAAAAAAACAAAAATTTGTGGGTCCAAAACGCGTGTTTTTCGATTCTCTATTGATTGGTATATTCCTATTTGGGTCGATTTCCAAAAACCCCGTGTCAGACTTGGAAAAATTTCGAAAAAAAAAATTTTTTTTTTAATTTCCGTATTTTTGCGAACCCTATCGAACCCCGTCGATCCCGCGTTCCTACGACGCACCGTTTTCGAGTTATTGCAATTTTGAAAAGTCACTTCCGGTGTGTGTGAAGCGTCGTTGATACGCGACCCAACCGTAAAACCGATGATTTCAGATAACCTCACGACCATGATTCCTGCCAACATGGACTCGAAGGAGGAGGTTGTGGAGGTCCCAATGGCCTCGTTGGAGCCGAAGGAGCCAGAGGTCAGGGAAGAGCCAAAGATCCTGGAGGAGCCAGAGGTTCCGGAGGAGGAGCCAGAGGTTCCGGAGGAGGAGCCAGAGGTTCCGGAGGAGGAGCCAGAGGTTCCGGAGGAACACCCGGTAGATCCAAACGAGGGAGCCAGCCAAGCGATCGACGACAACATCGTCGGCGAGGGGACTGACCCGGATCAGGGAGGATCGCAGCAGCAGGCCGCGGTCATACTCAAATACGTAGTGTAAGTGAGTTTCTTTGTTCGGGCGGATGTCATTGTTACCGTCCGAAAGAGGAACATTTAATTTTAAGATCAAATCTCGTTTATAACATTTATTTCTTTTGTTTGGACGCGCTTTATTGTCCATAATGTTCAGTTAAAACATTTATTCTTTTGTTTGGACGTGGTCCAGTGTTCTAGATATGTATTAGGACATTTATTCCTTTGTTTGTATGCGAACCATTGTCCGTAGTTTTATTATAAGATTTATTTTCTTTGTTCTTATGTGGTCCTATGTTATGGATTTATTTTATATTATATTTTATCTATTTTATCTACTTTATTATGTTATTTATTTATATGCGTAAGAACAACGCTAGTCTGATTTCCCTTGTCACGGGAACTATAGCATGTAACAAAGAAACACGAATGAATGGTGTGCGCATGCGCGACGGAGTCGAGCCGCCGAACGAAGGATAGCGAGGGGGGAACTCGTATATAACGGGCTGCAGAACGAGAGCAGGGGCTCTTGCTTTTGGACGGGCTTGTTCGGGCTGTTCGGAAATCGTTCGCCGTATGAATGAGTTCGTTAGTCACACGACAGGCAGTTGTAAGTCGTAATAACGTAACGAAGCGTAAATGTCCAAAACGAGTTAATTAAGTGCGCGGTTAATATTGTGATATTACAATAAATATTTATTTTTATTATATTATCTAAAAACCGAGTGATTTTTCAAGTCCTGAGTCCTTACGTCCTGAGTCCTTACGTGTCATTTCCTGGTAATTTCCTAAATCGAGATAGAAACCGGCATATCCTGGTGAATTCGGATGACAACCCGTGAATGTGCGACATCCTGGAACAGAAAAAAGGTGTGTAATTAGTGCTAATAACTCTGTGCGTGCGTGAAAATACGCGTAAAAGTTACTGCGTAGCGCGTAACGGTTTTTTCCACACGTCACAAGTTCGTGACGAACAAAGAAAGGGGGCGTGGCCAAAGTAGCCGTTAGTGGCGTGACGTCGTAACGGCCGATAGGGGGCGTGGCCTCTGAAACAAGAGAAGGAGTGGACGAAGGAAAGGGAAGACAAAGGCACCGCAACATAGGACGGGAGGACAAAGAGAATCCTGGAGACAAAGAGAACAAAGGGGACAACGCATCTGCTCTGTAACAAAGAAAACCTTGCTTGTTAATGGTGAAACAAGCTGACGACCGTTTAAAAAGGTGAGAGAACCTATTTTAAGCAAAATCCAAAGCGAATTCTCGTCTATTGTCCGGTCACAACCGTACAAACCCCGTACCTCTATCTTTCACCGTTTCCGAGATATCGCATTTTGTGAAAAGGCACTTATGGTGTGTGTGAACCCCCGTAATAACCCAACCCAACCGTAGAAACCCCATACCTGTGTCTCTCGCGGTTTAGAAGCTGTAGCGTTTCGAAATATACGGATTCGGTAAAAAAAAAAAAATTTGCGCACCCTCCGGGCTCCCGGTAGAGTCGTCTTTGAAATAAAAAAAAATAAAATACCCTGTAGCAAACGACAAACGAGACACCGACACGAACGGCGATGCGTTCCTAAGAGTAAGGTTCCGCTCTCTTACTCACCGCTTCGCTCCCTCTAGACGGCCGACAACTTATATCTCCGGGACTACGGGACTCTTCTCTATAAGAAAGGTGTCTCCGTCCAAAGTCGTATCTCCCTCCGTTTCCAAGTTAGAAAGTCCACACACGGTCGAGCGGGAGCTCCGTTTTCGGTCGTACCGTTCCGGCTGTCGAAGCGCTTGCTGACAGAGGTGAGAAACCCGTGTCGCTCAAATTTTCGACATTTTCTTTGCAAAGTCCCGTGTTTGCGATGTCGACCGACGATCCGTCCGGGAAATTAATCTTCCAATATCTCGATCCTACACCGATCGATCCAGCAACGATAACGTTGACGACGTACTTATATCGGGAGATATTGATTCTCTGATCGTGTGCTGCAACACCATGGAACCGTTTGTGTGCAACACAAATTGCACCATCAATGTAGCACCGACGAAAATTGTACGATCGCTCAACGTAAAATTGACAGAGTATCTGTCCAAACAGAATCAGTTCCCACGCCCGGTTGCTCCGACCTTTCGCTCTTATAGCGACGTCGTCCGAGCGGATAGACGTTGGTACCAGTTCGCACTGGGCCAGATAGACCAAAGATTCATTAACGTTCTATTTCAAATAGACGTTAACTGCTAACTTTTGCGCAGAGTACCGGAGCAGACCACCTTTGAGGAAGCAGGACGCTTGCGTGTTTGCGCATCGGCTTTCATCAAGGAGATAATAATGCGCGCCGCTAAGTTATTGGACGACGAGACGGAGACTGTTCGTGCGGGAATTAAGTATTATCGTCACGGCAGCAACCGATCCTACAGTGTGTTAAAGACAGATTTTCCCATTTTCGCACAATACCTGACGTTTGTCCTGCAAGATCGGAGCCTGCGCGAAGCGTGCGGCATGACGTGCGTAAGATTTTACACTGACTTGCACGGTCCCCGATTGGATAAAGAATCGGCTCGCTCTACATTGAACAGTATAGTCGAGATCAACCATTCTCATATTGACGTGTTACAAATTCATCGCGCGAACGTTCTTCAATGCGGCGAGTACAGCGCGATCGTGATAAAAATGACCGGTCGCCAAGATCCACGTTCGCGGGATTGTCCCGATTGCGCACATTACGGATCGGACACAGCGATATTTCCCGATCGGACACAGTCCCGATCGGACACAATCCCGATTGGACACAATCCCGATCGGACACAATCCCGATCGGACACAGTCCCGATCGGACACAATCCCGATCGGTCACAGTCCCGATCGGACACAGTCCCGATCGGACACATTACGTATTATCGTACCACATACGAAAAAGCAATTGCGTAGTTTCCTCGGGTTTTGCTCTTACTATCAAAAGTTTGTTAAAGGCTTTTCATCTATAGCTAAACCTCTTTTTACGTTAACGGAAAATCAAATTAAATTTGTTTGGAACAATGAATGTCATAATGCTTTTGAAAAATTAAAACAAATGTTATCTTCATCCCCGGTGTTATTTTTTCCGAAAGGGGAAAACGAATTTGTTTTGGACACGGATGCTTCAAATATCGGAATAGATGCGGTTTTATCGCAAAAACAAGATGGAAAGGAAATGGTTATCGCTTACTTTAATCGGGTTCTTAGTAAAACTGAGCGGAATTACTGCGTGACTCTTCGTGAATTACTAGCAATTATTGACGCTATTAAGTTCTTCCGTCATTATCTTCTGGGTCGAAAATTTTTAATTCGCACTGATCATATTTCCTTGAAATGGTTAATGTCCTTTAAAGATTTAGAGGGACAACTGGCTCGTTGGTTGGAGAGACTTCAAGAATATGAATTTGAAGTACAACATCGGAAAGGAGAGTCACACAAAAATGCCGATGGATTATCCAGACGATTGTGTAAAACTTATGGTTGTAAATATTGTGCTAAGGTTGAAGAGAGGAACATAGTCGAGAATGAGAAAATGGTTGCTCGACTGATACTCGAAGGAGAAAATTTAGAATGGCGTAAGGCACAAGAAGAAGATCCCAGTATTGCCATTATTCTTCAAGGAAAAAGAGAAGGAACACGTCCACCTCGTTTTGAATTAGCGACCCGAGATATTTCTGCTCAAGTTTATTGGATGTATTGAGATGCTTTAGTTCTTCAAAATGGAGTTCTTTACAAGAAATGGGAAACTCCAAATTTGAAATCTAGCTTTCTTCAATTGATTGTTCCTCGAAAGCGAATAAAGGAAATCTTAGAAGAGGTGCATGATTCTCCATCCGGAGGACATTTTGGGATAAATAAGACCTTAGGGAAGATCCGAAAACGCTTTTATTGGGCGACTTGCAAACAGGATGTCGAAGATTGGTGCAGGTCTTGCAAAATCTGTGTTTCAAAGAAGGGTTTCATAGGAAAAGAAAAATCTCCTATGCAAGTTTATAATGTTGGGAATCCTTTTGAGAGAGTACAAATGGATGTCCTTGGTCCACTTCCAACAACTTCGTTTGGGAATAGATATTTGATTGTCATCGTAGACTGCTTCACTAAATGGGTAGAAGCTTTTCCCTTAAAGAATATAAGAGCGAAGACGGTAGCGGAAATCTTCATCAGTCAATTTGTCTTTAGACATGGAGTACCTATAGAGATTCACACAGATCAAGGGAAGAATTTTGAGTCGAAATTATTTACAGAATTGATGGAACTTCTTGGGATTAGAAAAACGCGGACTACCGCCTTACATCCTCAGTCTGATGGTCAAGTCGAACGACAGCATCAGACTATAATCAATTATTTAGCAAAGTATATTTCTCAGAATCAAAGAGATTGGGATCGATGAATCCCCATGTTTCTTCTTGCCTACAGATCTTCAAAACATGAGACCACTAAGGGTCGATTCTGTAACTCAAGTGAGATCACTCACTTCTCGCACTTTCATCTCACGTGAATTTGTTTGCACGATTCTGTAACGTAGTGAAAATACGAAGTGAAAATACGAAATCACTAGATTTGCTAGTGTGGGGAAAAACGTTTTGTACGTACAGAAACTGTACCTAAAATAATAATCACACATGTTTGAAAGTTCACCATTTAAAAAACAGCTTTTACAACTGTTGCGAATAAATTCCTTTTTTCGGCGTTACAACACAATTATAGAATACATCAATTAGCCATATTCAGATTTTCTCAAAATGCTTGTGCGCGAGCATTAATTTAAAAAATACATTTCAAAATAAAACATTTGCATAATAAAAGAATAAGATAACAGAAACATGATTATTCATTAAAAAATAATATTTATGTATTATTAGTAAATATATATTTGTTGAGATAAATATGTTTTGTATATAATTTGGACTTGAATAAATTAAATAAAAAAGCACTCTATATATATATAAGTAAACAAAGAAACTTTTTCATGTAACAATATAGTAAAATAAAATTTTATGACTTTATTAATGTCAATTAGATTTAATAAACAATATTGTTATACTTAAAATAAATGACATTTACACACACATTTTAGATATATATATTTAGAGTTATACATATAAACAAAATGAGAGATAAAAATAATTTTCGTCAAAAATAAAAAAGGGAGAAAGGAAAAAGTTTGTAAAGCTTTTAATAAGTAAAAATATAATTATACCTTTTAGTCCAAAAAGAATATAATTATATTTATATTCATAAAAGCTTTTATTTATAAAAGTACACACAAAAAGTAATTTATTCAACAAACTGGTAAACGGCGCATGAGGATTACGGTCCACGAAACAATGGCAAAAACGAGATAAACGGAAATACAAATTTTCGATTAACTATTATAATTCTTTAATGTTCTTTAATGTTCTTTAATGGACAAAATGTTAACGTGAACACAACGATGAGAACTGTAAACGAAGTGCCGAGTGCGCGTTTCGCGCAACCTTTTTTATAATTTCTTGTCCTAGAAAGATCGAGAAAGTTACTTGGTTACCAAAACTTCCGGTAAAAGTTTTTGTGTCACCTGTTGTTATTTAAAAATATTGATTTTTCTAAAAGGACAATTTTCGCGATGTTTACCGCGGGCCCGTTTACCAAAAGGCTGCTCTCGAGTGCCAACGGTATACGACAACTTCAGACGCGCTTAGTGCTTGAATATATATTCGATTTTGAACACTGTGATTTTGTCTGAACTAAGAAAAATGAATGTGACGGAAAAACAAAAACAAATTCTTATAAATTTTATGTATTCTCATCCGGATTTTGGAAGAGGCAGATTGCGATATAACAGAGAAAATAAAAAAAGAATAGTAAGTGATTTTTTTTATAAGTTATGTTTCATTAAATAAAATATTATTTTTACAATAAATCTACATTATAGCGGCAATCTCTCTCCGTTTTTTTGGAAATTTTTATATTTTATGTGTATTTTATGTGTATTTTGTATTTTAATCATAAAAATTCATTGTATTTCTATATTAAGTCGTTGCATTAAAGATTATTGCGTTCTTACGAGAGTTAATTTATTACGGACGTGAGTGGGAGAGAGTGCGTGTGGAGATTCTTTCGCGAAGTTAAAGGAAAGTCGTCCGGGGACGTAACAATATGCATGATATATCTGTAACATACTGGAGATATACCGTTAACATTCTACAGATATCTTTGGTATATACCATAAGATCTTCTCAGTATATACTATGAACTAAAATAGAAGGACATTAGAGCATTCTTAGTACATATTCAGTACATCATAGTACGTATCTCGAATGCTCTGAGAATATACGCAATATACTTTTGCGATATCCTCCGAACATTCTCAGTATCTACATGTGCTGTTAGGGTTAGAATCTTGCAGATAGTTTATTTTTGGATACAACTTTCATAAAATATATATTAGTTTCTTAATAATTTTTTCAGTTTTCGTTATTTTTTTACTCATTTATGTTTAGATTGCAGAAATGAATTTAACTGTGGCGCGCCACAACTCCCTGTTAATGGCGGACGGTGTCCATACTCTTACTTGGGTACTCCAGCGTAAGTCGTTGTGTCTCTTTCTAACACGCAAGTTGGTGGGGATGTAAAGAGAGGGAGAACTGGACGTCGTAACCTATGGTGACGTGATATACAAAAGTGATGGTTGACGGCACGTTAAATATTCTTATAAAAAAAAATATATACAAAAGTGAAAAGCAAAGATCAACAAAGATATTTATCAAAAGCAAAAATGGTAAACTTATGCTGTATTTGTAAGTTAGAAGCTGGTATTGCGGATGTTTCTTTTCATAGGCAAGTACGAAATTTTATATTGATTTATATATATGAGCAGTTCAATATTAAAATTTTCTGCTTGCTTTAGAGCTTGATATAAACTTTTTCTTTGACAGTACAAAACTATTATAAAAGTATTACATTTCAGAATTCCCAAACAAGAAGAAATTAAGCTGAAATGGTTTATAAATATAGGCAGATAAGTCAATAAATATGCGACAGTTTGTAGCAAACATTTTGAACAGGAAGATTTTCATTATAAAGAAATTAATCATGTTATGAAAAAATTTTTACTACCTACAGCTGTTCCATCTTTATTACTTACTCGTTCTAACAGGTATATTTTTCTCTTAAATATTTCAATACTCAAAGTTTTCAATTACCTACTATTTAATGAAATATATGGTGTGACGTTGCCGTCCCGCGAGCGCGTCCACCGAGTTCCTCCCTAAGCGCGAAGCGCGGACCGAAAGGCCGCGTCAGGCGCAACCTAACGAGAGCCGTGTCGCAACCTCCAGAGAGGCGTCTGTTACCGTTGATTTCTTTCGAGCGTTATAGAATTTTATTTTATTTTTTTTTTGGTACGAGCGAATGATTACGGAGGCAATCGAGGCGGAGGAGAGACTGAAGGCCCGGCGAACGGAGAGATTATACGGAGATCACGGGAGAAAAGCGAGCGCGAAGGAGAGCGGAGAACACAGAGCATGAACCGGAAGCAAGACCCGTGGCATCCGGCCGGAGAGAAATCAGCTGGGGAGCCTTTGCGCCGGCCCTGTACAACGGGCCTTAGCCAAATAATAATCGGAATATCGCGGGTACTCGCGCTCCCGCCACGGCCTTGAGCGTGTCGCTTACCGACGTTGTCGCGTGCCGCCACGTGATTGGCCGCGATAACACGCACCCCGCGTGCGCAGCCTTGGGGAAGGCCCAGAGCCATCGATCCTGGATTGCAAGAATCCGGGAATCAGCCTGTCGCGACCCGTGCTGACGAGAAGAACTCGGACCGCCGCTGCCGTTTTCGTTCTGATTGCCGATTGCCGTTTCAAGAAGGACGAGCCGTTGCCGTCCTACCGAACCTGAGTGCGCCAAGGTGCCGGTGAGGTTGTCCTCCGTATTTCACGCCACGTGCGATCGCGCCCGGGATCGCTGCACTTTGTCGACGTCGCCGCAATTTCTTTTGTGTAATTTAGTGCGTGGGCTATGCCCGATAATTAATAGATTTCTTTTGGCGACGCGACGGCGCCGACAAGTGGCCTCGATCCCCGGAGCCCTCAAAGCACAGGCCTTGTGTATGATAGTTAATTTCTTTTGACCGCGCTAATTGTATTACAGTCTTGTCGTCTTTCTGGAGATTCGCGTCGCGGATCTGTCGTCGTGGGTAGCTTATGCGTCGTTATTGAGTGTCGAATGTGTGTCGTACGAGTGAGAGAGAGTGATCGATTGTCGCGTGAGATAGGCAAATACCTGCGTTAGCGAGTAGAATGCGAGTGTGAATGAGAAAATTGTGCCGCGTTTCCTAGCCGCCTTTGTCGGCGGATCGAATTCGAGATTGTTCGCGTCTGTATGGAAAATTTTT
This sequence comes from Lasius platythorax, assembly GCA_963971435.1. Lineage (NCBI taxonomy): Eukaryota > Metazoa > Arthropoda > Insecta > Hymenoptera > Formicidae > Lasius > Lasius platythorax. Next base: position 19,772,575 of record OZ020536.1, on the reverse strand, counting down.
AAGCGGTCGGCGAGGCCGAACGACTGTAGATCGTCGTTGTAATTTGCCGTCGGGAAATGTCCGACGTATGATATTTCGTCGTTGTAAGAATTTCGGACGCCGGAACAAACACTCAGTCTCGTAAGCAAATCGCTACCGCCAAACGAGGCGAGCGTTCATTATTACGGGTGATTATTTTGATGTCTTGCGAATCTTGTTCTTATCAATTACTATGTTAACCTTTACTTCACTTATCTTTAGTCGGGTTTAACGTCTTCCAATATTATTCATTCTGTCCGCCGATTTTCTGATCCGAGATTGTCGTATCTTTAATATTCCATAGTTCTTTATTATTACTTTTTTTGTGCCGCGTGCCTCACCATTATTTATCTGTCCATTATCACTCTGAAACGGTTTATTATCAATTATCTCTGATTCTTTTCTTTTATTATTATCGCCTTTAATTGAATCTTCTTATTTTCATCTTTCATTAAACCCAACTTTCATTGAATTATGACGTTATTCGATTGTAATAAACCCGCTTTATTCATATTATTTATTTGTTTTTTTTTGTGCGTTCCGTCAACCAACACCCTGCCCCTCTGACGTTAGGCGAGCTAGCCCGCCCGTGGCGAATACCGGTAATTAACGTTCGCGTAATTTCGTCGATATCGCGTAATTTCGTCGATATCGCGAATTGACGCGTGGAAGACCGCGTCTGGCGCCCAATCTTCGGTTTTCGCGTTGGATACTCGGTTTTCGACACGGCCCGCGCGGAACTCCTATCAACCCGTTCTTTTTCGACGCGTTATCATTTCCCTGGATCCTTTCGCCCTTTTTGTCGACGACTTTCCCGCTCGACTCTCGCGTTCAACGAGGAAACTCCCCGTCGTTGGCGCAAAAGAGAAGATCCGCGCGACGGCGAGAGCGGGACGGCAATTAAGCCCGTTCACACCGGGAATATAAAGTCGTTGCAATACATATTTATTTCCAATTTATAATTTCAATAATAAAACAGTAATCAACAAGTGTTACTTAAAACTATTGTTATGAAATTAATGTTTTCTAATATTCTTCTTTAAAGTTAATTATTTTTATTTGCATAACTGTACTCATATATTTTCAATTAACAGCAATGATAGTATGCAACCATCGGTTTCAAGAAATGTATTATTTAATACTGATACTAATACTAATACTGATATCAGTAAAAATATTGGAAAATTTAAATTGAATGATTCGCAATTTAATTCCACAGAAAATACTCAAAAATCAACATTAAAAAGGTTTGTTGTTAAATATTTGTGTGAAAATGCGGCAGATTCTCTCCCGATTGGGAGACGGCGCGCGGACAGGTGAATGATTCAAATCGGCACTGAGGTTTAGACAACACAGGCTTTATTCGCGACAGCGTTAATTACAAATTTTGTACAGAGTGGTAACGGGCCACGTGTGAGCACGATAATGTCGAGAATGTTCCTTGCGAACGACTGCGAGTGAAAAGGCCGCACATAAATGACACGACACCTTGATGAAATCAAATGATCACAATAAGTAGCGGAGCACAGCGTGTAACTCCGTATGAGCAGATCTCGCGAATGTTCAGTTTCGGTCGAGAGTCGAGTTGATCCTCGCGGCCGGAGCTACGCCGTTTTGCACTGGTCGTTAATCGGCACCGAATAGAATCACTGATTCTCGCGCGTTGCTGAATTGTCTTGATGTTAAAGAATGCGACAACGATGCGATAACAATGCTCGTCACGTCTAGCGAAGCCCGGTAACTATTGACTGAGATTTGACCGAATGGCGACTTTTCGAGATGTTCTCGCGCTCACACGTGCTTCTTGCTGCGGTACAAGACTCTCTAATAATGCGAACGCTCGTCACGGGGAAGAAGGCGGAAGTCCGCGCTCGCGAATTCTTATCGGCCAATGATTGATTGCCAGAGCGATCAATCGACCGCGATATTGGCTAATCGGCAGGATCATGCGCGAAATACTAGGCTGACGACATCCGGCGCGGGGCGGAGCGCTCGCGGTTCGGAATACCGAGCAAGGGTGGCGCCAGGATTATCGAATTGATCCTGGATCCGCGACAGCTAAACAGCGGCGCGGAATCACGCACGAAACACGTGATTCACAGGCGCCCTTCATGTAATTCGAACAAGACGGAACAATATTATTTTTTAGAATAAAATAAGAATTAATACTGTAATATTATTAAATTATGTATATGGATATGGTATTTCAGGAAAGCAGATGAGCCTAATGTAAGCGTAAAACGTAATTGTAATCTGCGATACATAGAGGATTTATGCAGAGAAGATTTTACGTCTGATGCCAGCTGGAAAGTCGTTAATAATTTTGTTAATCAATCAAGAAGAAGACAAAAAACTTCAAATCGAAAAATCAATCGCTTACACAAGGTGAAAAATTTATAAGGATTGTTAAATTACTTGAAACAAAATGGATTACTTTCGAACGATGCTTGTAACGCTGTAAATGTGAGTCATCTGTTTGATTAAAATAATTATATCAATATAAGGTAATGACCAATAGTCGGACACTTAAGAGTATTGGTGTCATTACCCTATTAATAAAAAAATTTTTATATTTAAAATACATAACTTGTTATATCGTACACAATCATGATGTTATAGATTTATATTTACTTATAGTTTATTTGATATGTATTAATATTTTTAGTGGAGTATTAATTATTAATTGTACATATGACATATATATCGAGCATTCCATGTCAAGTATATCAAATCATTTAGTTTATTATTTAGAGGAATTTGAGGAATTTGTTTATTAATTTGCTAATCCACGAATGGAGATATTTAACTTTAAATTGTTTTATGTATTGTTAGTAAATTATATTTAGAAATTAAAGATAATTGATAAATTACAAAATGTAGAATAGTTAAGATAAAATAATGAATTACAATAAAGTAAGATTTTAAAATAAAAATTTTAATATTTAAAAAAGTATTTAAAATTATTTAAAATTATTTAAAATTATTTTTTTTTAGTTTACTGGTCCACTAACTCTAATTCATCATTTATTAATTTTGGTTTTTGATTTTATTGCAGTTTTCCACGTGTCCTGTAATAGCTGAAATCATTCAAAATCTCCTATCCACAAAGAAAAAGAACTTTTATCCTCCTGCCTTAAAAGAATTTTCCTGCACATTATTTTATTCAACAGCTGCATACAATTATGTTAGAAATAATTTCTTGAAAAGTTTGCCTCATCCTCAAACAATACGAAAGTGGTATTCAAATATTGATTTTAGTCTTGGCATTAGCAAACCGATTTTAGACAATTTAAAAAACATGATTACCGAAAATAATGCAAAGGGTGTAAAATTACAATTTGGATTACAAGTGGATGAAATGTCCATAAAAAAATCAGTCGAATGGGATGGTAAGAGATACCATGGACAGGTAGATTTAGGCCTGGAAAATGACGAATCTGAAGCAGCAACTTATGCTTTAGTATACATGACTGTATGTTTAAATGGACATTTTAAAAGTCCAGTATCTTACTACTGCATACGAAGTTTGACGGCTGACGTAAGGGCGAACATTACTAATCAAATTTTAACAGTTTTGCATGATAATGGAATAACAGACATCAGATCGATGATATTCGATGGTGCTTCAACAAACTTGGGTATGGTAAAGCATCTTGGCGCTAACATACACAATTTTGAAGAAGAGTGTTTTTTGAGCATCCGATAACCAAATCACATGTTGTTGTGCCTGATTCTTGTCACATGCTCAAGTTAGCTCGAAATACAACATCTGATAGCGAATTCGGTCGCTTGCACTAGTGCACACTGAGTGCGAACTTTTCCGGTACCACACATTCGGATTGTATTCACTGTCCCAGTGCATTCAGATTATTGTATTCGGCAAATGAAAACTGCTCTAGTGTAATGCTGAATTTATATTCGGCCAAACGAAATGAACTGAACGAGAGCAAGAAATGTTGCACTGACTTTTCTGACAGTGCAGTTTGGTCGCACTTGTTTTTTTCATAGCGAATTCGGCGCACATGCACTGAATATTTAATATTTAATATTATTATATATTATATATACTGAATAATTAATATTAATATTAACTGAATTATATAATATAAATATTTAATAATTAGTTTAGTTTTTTTTCAGTTAAACTAGTGCTAAGAAATGGCAGATAAAGAAAGAGAAAGGTTAATTATTGTAAATGAATTATTAGAAACAAGTAGTAGTGATGATGAAGAGATAGAAAATATATTATTAAGTATAATAAAAGAAGAAAGGCCAAAAATTAAGGATTATATGAATGTCGTAAATGAATATTCAGACAAAGAGGTATACATTACATATTATCACAAATACTTTTATGGTAATAAAAAATATTTGTTTATTGTAATTAGTTATAACATACGTAATATTAGTTTCAGAGAAATTTCCGTATACAACGCAATACATATATAAAATTAAAACGGTTATATGAAGAATCGAGATTTTGTCATAATGTTGCTAATGGAAACAGCAATGTTATCTCAAGCGACCAAAAGTTACTGTCATTTTTATGGTAAGAAATTATCTAACAAGTCTCTTAAAGTCCAGATATACGTTAACAACATAATGTGAACATGCTCCTAGTTATTTATGACAGTTTTATTAAAAATTTTTGTCTTTAAAACACAGGATTTATTTTTTTATACTCATTTCTATATTATAGGTTTGCAGGTAACAAAGTCAGCATTAGAGATGTAGCTGGCAGATTCAATATGGCAGAATCCACATTTCATTTTAACAGTGACAACGTCATGGATTTTCTTAATGATATAGCACGCTCTTTAATAAAATTCCCTGAGACATTAGAAGAAAAAACAAAAGTTTCGAGAGAATTTAAAAAAGTAAGCAAAAAAGCGAATTATATAATTTATAAATATATATTAAGTAAGTTTATTTCAAATTACTTTTAGCAAATTTTACTTTTGTTTTTGTAGATAAACGGTTTTCCTGGAATTCTAGGATGTATAGATAGCACATATATTATGATATGTACACCTGCTCATAAAATCAAATCGACTTATGTCAATTGACATGATATGCTATTCATCATCATTACAGGCAATATGTGATGCGAATAAAATGTTTTTAGATGTTTTTACAGGGTTACCTAATAAGATACACGACGCACGTGTTTTTAAATTATCCTTTATAAGTGCAATGTTGCCAGATATATGTGAAAATGAGTGGCATATACTAGGAGATGCCGCTTATCCTCTAAGAAAATATCTTATTACTCCATATAGAAATAATGGGAATTTAACACAAGAGCAAAAAAATTTTAATTATAAATTTTCAGCTTATCGAGTCAAAATAGAAAATGCTTTTGGTTTGTTAAAAGGACGATTTAGACAGTTAATCAGATTGGATTTTAATACAGTTCGACGTTCGTAAAAATTTATTATAGCTTGTTGCGCACTGCATAATCTATGTATTTGTAATGCAGATAGATTAGATGATTTTGAAGAAATAAACATGGCAAATATTGCACACATGGAGGATAATTTTGAAGAAATTGGTACAAATAATGACAGAATTGCTGGTGAAAGGAAAAGAAATATTATATGTCAATTACTGCAATAATTTAAACTTTTTTATTACTTATGATGTGTCTTTTCGTTCTTATTGTATATATTTACGTATAAATGTGTTGTGTGCAAATAAAAAATATTATATAATTATATTTAATTGTTTATTAAACTTTTAATATTAGATGCGTACAAGTATTTTCGCACATAAACAAAATATAAAATTTATTTTAACCATTAAAACACAGCGTTAGTTTTAGTAATACTATTGAATTACAACGTATCACAGATAAACGTAAATAATCACAATTGTTCCGTCTTGTTCGAATTACATGAAGGGGCGCCTGTAAATCACGTGTTTCGTGCGTGAATCCGCGCCGCTGTTTAGCTGTCGCGGATCTAGGATCAATTCGATAATCCTGGCGCCACCCTTGCTCGGTATTCCAAACCGCGAGCGCTCCGCCCCGCGCCGGATATCGTCAGCCTCGTATTTCGCGCATGATCCTGCCGATTAGCCAATATCGCGGTCGATTGATCGCGCTGGCAATCAATCATTGGCCGATAAGAATTCGCGAGCGCGGACTTCCGCCTTCTTCCCCGTGACGAGCGTTCGCATTATTAGAGAGTCTTGTACTGCCGCAAGAAGCACGTGTGAGCGCGAGAACATCTCGACAAGTCGCCATTCGGTCAAATCTCAATCAATAGTTACCGGGCTTCGCTAAAAGTGACGAGCATTGTAATCGCATCGTTGTCGCCGTCGTTAACATAAAGACAATTCAGCAACGCGCGAGAATCAGTAATTCTCTTCGGTGCCGGTTAACAACCAGTGCGAAACGGCGTAGCTCCGGCCGCGAGGCTCAACTCGACCCTCGACCGAAACTGAACATTTGCGAGATCTACTCATACGGAGTTACACGCTGTGCTCCGCTACTTATTGTGATTAGTTGAGTTCATCAAGGTGTCGTATCATTTATGTGCGGCCTGTTCACTCGCTGTCGTTCGCAAGGAACATTCTCGACATTATCGTGCTCACACGTGGCTCGTTACCACTCTGTACAAAATTGTTATTAACGCTGTCGCGAATAAAGCCTGTGTTGTCTAAACCACAGTGCCGAGTTAAATCATTTTCCTGTCCGCGCGCCGTCTCCCAATCGGGAGAGAATCTGCCGCATTTTCACACAATTTTTTGTTTGTTTATAAAGAACGGTTAAATAAACAAAGAAAATAATGCTTAACATAAGTACAATATTGTTAATTTTTCTAAAAATAAAATAAATATACTTTCTTTTTTAATTAACAAATTATTTGTACTCTCTCTTACAAATAAAATATATTTATGAAATACATATATCAACCTTTATATAATATAATGTATTGTGACGTGACGCCCTGGAGCGCCGTCACAAGGGCGGAAGCCCGACCGGGTGGGATCGGAGGATCTGGGGTCGCCCCTTACCGAGGTGGGGGGGGGGGGGGCGATGCCAAAACTATCCTCGGTTTAGCGAAAGTAGCTTTTGCGTGCAGCATCGGCCCGTCGATGCGCACCTAACAGCATTTTAGGAAACCTTATTGGGGGTAGCCCGAGAGGAAGGCAGGAGCAGGTGGTGCAAAGCAAGAGGAACCGGAGGGAGACATTCCAGGACAACACACGGGAGAGGAGGAGCGAGAGTGGGGAGTCTCGGGAGCTCGTTCAGATAAGTATCGAGTTGCCGAAAAGTGGACATAAATCTCTCGTGCCATACTCATTTATATGATGTACTATAGACTACCGAAAGGACCGCACGGAGCAACCTCCTTATGCTGCAGAGTGAGGAGGAAGATGCACCGGTAGCACCGCATACCGTAGTGGAGGACGAACGTATGGCCCGGCCAGCCTAACACGCCCTCCGCGGGAGGAACAGGTCCGCGGATAAGTACCGAAGAGAACACCCTCGAAGAAAGAAAGCAGCGTTCAAAGTTCCCGGCCACTAACTACACCGGCTAGGGGAGAGTCAGGGAGACCCTAGGACAACCCCACCATCGACTCTATCATCGATGGAATGCGCGGGAGATCGGCGCGTCACTCCAAATACCGGAGAGAGCGAGCCCCGGCTCTTCACTGTTCGGCGAGCGATCTCCGAGCGTGGGTGCCTCCAGATCCCGATCCCGTGTCTCTGCCGAGAGGATACCGCAGCGAGGGAATTCGCCGATTATTGTAAGCCGCCTCTCGGGTGGCCGTACGTGTGAGTTGGTTGGTGTCATAGATGACGACTTATTACCGTAAAATACCGTGATTATCGTACCGTTTCCGTGTCTCGTATCGTTTTGTGCAAGGGAGTATGTGCTCTCTCTAAGAGTCGTTACCGCGAGGCCAGCGAGTTTGAGTTTCGCGAGATTAGCCCTCTCCGCGAGTTGCCGCCGACAGTCAGACGCACCGAAAGCGAGAATCTTCGATTCTCGTTCGTTATCTCCCGAATTACCGTTTCTGTATTGAATTAGTATAAAATGTTTCTTTTGTCTGTTACTTGCTTACCGTCATAGTCTTACGGAATTCGCGGACAACCGTTCTCCGCGAGTGTGATAATTATTTCGATTTTCGACTCGGCGGGAGAGTCGTGTGAGAGAGTCACAAAATTGCCGTCGCATTACCGCTTACCGTTTTTTTTCTGTATTGCGCCGCATTCCGATCCGTGTTTATGTGACCTCTGTTCATACCTTCTTCCGCATTAATCTTTTTATCAAACGTGAAGGATGGCTGACAAACAGAGGTACATACAACATTATGATAAAGAATGAAAGAATAATTTTGTCGCATTTATTTGTAATAGTACAATTTACCTTTTATGTGATTATCAACTTTCTCATGTTAAAAAATTTGTGATCGAGAGACATTATAGAACCAAACATTTTAATAAATGTGCAAAACATAACTGTCAAGAAAAGATTAATTTAATAAATGATTTAAAATTAGTATATCAAGAAGATTATAGTGTAATTTATGAAGTCGATAATAATGCTTCATCTTCTGCAAAAGCAATTACTGCTTCGTATGCTATATCGCGATTAATTGCTAAACATTCTAAACCGTTTACGGAAGGTGAATTTATAAAAGAATGCCGTATCGAAGCCGTAAAATCATTCGGAAATTCGTTAACTCTTTCAGAGGCTTCGAGTATTCCATTAAGTAAAAAAAACTGTAGCATCGAGAATTAATGTCATCGCTTCTTCGATAGAAGAAAAATTATAATATTTATTAGCAACGTGCTCGTATTTTTCGTTGTGTCTGGACGAAAGCACCGATAATCGACATGTGAGCCAGTTGAGTATTTTTGCTCGAATCGTACAAAACGATTTTTCATGTGTCGAGGAGCTCTTAAATTTCGTACCATTACATGACACAACAACCGGTTTAGATATTTTCAGAGCCGTTGAACAAACCCTTCAAAAATTAAATACCGATTTTTCCAAATGTTCGGCTATCGTTATTGATGGCGCAAAAGCGATGACTGGTTCGAAAACGGGATTCTTCGGCCAAATAAAGCAGCGAGATTTAAAGTTCCCTCTTATACATTGCATCATCCATCAGGAAGCATTATGGAAAAGCAGTTAAACTGTGCACCGCAATGCAAACTGTCGCGAAAATTATTAATGCAATTAAAGGCGGTCACAAAGAGTGACCGCAAAAACAGGCCAAAAATAGCCTCTTTTTTCACCCTTGAATTTAGACTTTTACTTGGTACTAAATGATAGTCTATAATGAGTCATGAATCCTCAGAAAGTTTCAGATTGAGCCGGCTTTTTATTTTCAAGATATGGAGGGTCAAAGTTGTTGATTTCACTAACTTGCGTATTCGCTGTTTTAAAACGTTGAAATGGAAACTTACATAATAATAGGTTCAAAAAACGTATTCGTTTGCTGTTATGTGATTATTTACAGGTATACGCGAATATACGTTGGTATAAATGTGAAAAAGATATACGGTTACATTAATTTGTGCACTCATTCGGAATTCATTTTGTCGGAACATTTTTTTTCAATTTTTTTGCAGGATCATTTCATTTTTCTGCACATCACTTCATAATCATTTAAAACCGTTTCATTTTCAGAAACTTTTATGTAAGTGTAAGCTAGGTTCTTATTTAAATAAGACGCGTCCGATATTCAACGATCTAGGCAGTGTTCGGAGAGCGCACTATCAGTGCTAGTCGTTCCATCTGCATCGTTCATTAGATATTAAACGAGGATAGATTGACACAATAGCGCTGATAGTGTGCTCCTCGAACACAGTCCTAGGATTGCGCTACGCATGACGATCTTCTTTTTATAAATAAGACTTTATTTATCGGAGTATTATTTAATACTTTTTCAGAGACATATTTTCAACCAGCCTTTTCGAGGGCTACGATATAATCGTCATTTTTCAGGATTTTTTCTTATATACTCCTTTTCAGAGTTGTAGATTTTTATTTCACAGTGCATTTTTTATTACATCACAAGAATATACTTTCAACCAGCCCTTTTTAAGGCTACAATATAATTATTACTTTTGTTCGTGCTATCTTTCTTTGTTATTATAACGTAAAACAAAATCATTTAAAAATGCCTTCCATTTCTTGTCTTGGATGTAAAGTTCAGAAAAGGTTTAAAGATGACAAGTTTTATTCTGTTGATGATATTTCTTTAATCAGTATTAACAACTTGAGACAAAAGTATAATATAAGAAAACGAAAACTTGACGAAATTGATCAAATTCCAATAGCTAGTAAAATCTGTAAATCGTGCTACGATCTGACCAGAAATAATCCTCTTGTTTCGATAGCACATCCCCTTGTTCCAATAGATCCAAGCACTCCTGATCTTACTTTTTATAGGAAAGGCTTCAACTCCCACATAAGTTGCATATTTGGTTGCAACAGTATTGAAAACTTAATTGCCGTTCCAAGACGTATGCGTGAATTACTATTGATGAATTATAAGTTTCTTGTTTTGCCTAATGCTCGCATGTGCTCCGAACATTTAACTCTTGAAAACTACTGGCCTCTTGTGAAACAAATTACTCGCGAAGTACTACAAGAAGACCAGAAAGTAATTAGTGATCTGATGTTCGATTATTACAAAAATTCACGAATGAATGAAAAATGTTGTCTTGATCTCGACAATATTGAGTCAATAGAAAACAATAATTTCAAAGCATGGTTTGCTTTTGATAAAAATCAGTTTTTTAACATCTGTGAATATACTGAAGAATCTGATCCTAAGCATGTAGCTGTATTACTGTGTAAAATGCGCACGTCACTCTCAAACGAGCAACTGGCTTTTCTGTTTGGTTGCTGTGATAGAACAATTGCTAATTATCTGAATATTGCAAGAAAAGATTTGTATAAGAATTTAGTGCCAAAATTCATTAATAACAATAAAAGAACAACTTTTGTGAGTCATAATACGCCTGTGGCAAAAACATTACTTGACATTCCAGATGACAAAGGATGTTGTGTTTTTGATGGTACATACCGTTTAGTACAAAAATCAAAGAATTTTGCTAGTCAATAAATGCTATGGAGTGAACAAAAGAAAAGTCCGCTTTATAAACCAGTGGTAGGATGTGCACCTGATGGCTATATACTCTTTGTCTTCGGACCATTTGACGCAAATCATAATGATGCGACGATACTAGAAGAATGTTTCGAAAAATACGAAGATATATTGGCCATATTACAAGAAAATGATGTCATTGTGGTCGATAATGGATTTCGTGATATTCTTAAATACCTTACTGAAGAAAAGAAGATGTTTGCTTATATTCCTGGCGTTGGACAACGTGACACCTTGGAAGCGAATAAGGCAAGATTTGTTACGAAAATCCGATGGATCATCGAACAAGTATTTGGTAGAGTTAAAAAGAAGTTTAAAATGTTGGCTTTGCCAGCTCATAACGCTATTTTAATTCATGACTACGAAATTCTTCAAATTGCTTTTGCACTCCTTAACTTATTTCATGAACCCATCCTGAGTGATAGAACACATGAAGATATTGCACGTCTAATGAAATCAAGATTGAATGTTTCAAACCGTTTGAAAAATATTGTTGAGAAATACAATCTTTCTCAAGTAAAATTCCATATATTGAGGTTAACTATGTGGTAATTGATAATGAGGAGAATAATCAACTTCTCCAATTTCCGCAACTGACAAAGGATGACCTATATTATATCAGTCTTGGTTCTTATTAAATAAAAAATGCTGTGTCCTATTATGCAGAACATCTAAACGAAGGTACCTTTCTTATTCATAAGTTCATTTCTGATCCACGTCATCGGACTTCGAATTTAGACTACGCCGAACACAGTATTAACATCACAGATCCACTCCTCGTGAAAGCCTATATGAAATCCCGATATCGCGGAGGAAACACCATCATATTTTTGTACTTGCAGATAAATCGAAAACAGGGAAAGACTCAATAGTGGAATATTACTGTACCTGTGAGAGTGGTTCCCGCACTGTTAGTTGTTGCAGCCATATAATGACAATCATATGGTACCTTGGATATGGACAATATAATGAAATAAGTGTACCCAATCCTGAAATATGTAATGCATCAATAACTATTCCGAAAAAGCAAACTTAAAAATCCAAATTGCATTCAAGCTTTCATTATCAAATGCTCAGGGAAGATACCTACTTTTTGTTGCTCTTTATGTATCAAGCATCCCGAAAGTGAGAGGCGAGGGGACTCACTCTAATCAAGCACCCCGAAAGTGAGAGGCGAGGGGACTCTAATCACATTTATACTAACATATATTCGCGTATACTGTAAATAATCACATAACAGCGAACGAATACGTTTTTTGAACCTATTATTATGTAAGTTTCCATTTCAACGTTTTAAAAAAGCGAATACGCAAGTTGGTAAAATCAACAACTTTGACCCTCCATATCTTGAAAATAAAAAGCTGGCTCAATCTGAAACTTTCTGAGGATTCATGATTCATTATAGACTATCATTTAGTACCAAGTAGAAGTCTACATTCAAGGGTGAAAAAAGAGGCTATTTTTGCGGTCACTCTTTCTTAATCATAGAAAATTCCAATCCTTTCTGGAAGAACATAACGCAATTTATAAAGATATACCTTTATATTGCGAAGTTAGGTGGCTCAGTGCCGGAAAATGCTTACAGAAATTTTTTGCGGTAAGAAAAGAAATCTTCATTTTCTTGCAAAAAATGTCTCTTGCAAAATGTGACGATTTTAAGTCCTTTTTTGAAAATTTAGATTTTCTTTCCGAACTTGCTTTCATTGCTGATTTAACTTCTCATTTAAATCATTTAAATCTGAAGCTGCAAAAGGCAAATCAAACCATTTCTCAATTAGTAAGTCATATTGACTCCTTCCGCAGAAAATTAGTAGTACTAAAAAATCATTTGGAAAGCGATGTATTTCATTTTTATCCATCTTGCCAAATTCTCTTTACAGAACATGGCAAAGATTGTGATTTTAAGAAACATCTCCACATAATTGATTCGATAATAGCTCAATTTGATATGCGTTTCAGTGATTTTGAAACGCTTAGAAAAGATCTTATTCTTTTTGAGAATCCTCTCACAGTTCCAATTGAGGAACAAAATTTAGAGTTTCAAGGAGAACTTTGCGATTTGCAAAGTGATTTATCTCTCAAAACGCGGCCGGAAAAAGGAATAGACTTTTTTAAGATTCTAGATGCATCAAATTATCCAAAACTTGTAAATTTCGGGCTTCGAATTTTCTCAATGTTTGGGTCCACATATTTGTGCGAATGTTCCTTTTCTAAATTGAAATATACTAAAACCGACAAACGTTCTTCCTTGAGCGATGCATCTTTATCTTCGCTGATGCGAACTTCTTCTTCTAATATTTCCGTAGATATTGCGTCTCTTGTAAATTCATGTAAACGGCTTAGAAAATCGAATTAATATTTATTCTGTATTTTTGTATTAGTTTGCATTACTTTTTTTATCAGCTTTGTATTAACTTTTATAAAATTTTTCTTTCCACATGGATCATTGTTGTTGTCCTCTTTAGTGGAATAGGCCTACTGGGGAAACCACTTAAAAAAAACGCATTAACATTAGTACCTCATAGGTGATGTAGAAACCTATTGTTTCTTAATAATATTATAAGTATAGTTTTTTATATTTTTTATATTTTTTATAATTTTTATATTTTTTATAATGTTTATAATTTTTAAAATATAGTTTTTATGTATAATTATGCAGCAGGAGTGTCTTCTTTAATTGAAATTGTATTTAAATATATTCATATTTCAATATATATTGATAGGTACACACGTTCCTGAGACTATGTGTCGCGCGCGCGCTCCTTAGTTACGAGCGGCCGGCGCTGCGTTGCTAAAGCGCGAGCGGTGAGTAAGAAGCGTGCGTCTCGAAATCGAGCCGAAAGTTGCAACTAAATCCCAGCACTGATATAAATCTATGGGACGGGACCGTCGCTCGCCGCTTTCCGACGAAACTCGGAGCGCTTCGGGGCGCTGAGTCGACGGCCCGATATTCGGATACTGGCGGCCGTATAATAGCCCGAATCCGTCGCTACCTTTGATTAATTAAAAAGGGCGCAATGCGCCGCTGCACCGTGCCCGGCTGGTGTTCGCCGGGCGGCAGCCTTCCGGCGGATCGACGGCCGGGTAACGAGTCACGGTGTGTGGATCGTTACAGAGTGATACGAAGAGCTTACGCCACGCATATATCACGATGATAAAGAGTCTGTCACGTATTTGAACTTGGCGCGCTACAGTTACGTCACCTTTGTGTAAAACAACATTATTAACAATCTCGGCGATGTTTTTCTCGAACACAATGTCACTCAATAATTGTTAACGTAATGGAGTTTGAATATCTGACAATTGCGTCTCGTTTCATGTGGCTTCCTAATTAGAATCCTGTCGCATAATTTACCCAGCATAATACGTATTTCACAATATCAATTGTTAAAGGCTGGGACAATTGTGATGTTTCCCACTGACAAAAACGGAATAGATTCTTTCTTTATGGCTGATACTGAAAGGAGGTTCGTTACGTTTGTTCGTCGCGGATACTGTTGAGAGCCATAGAAAGACGCACGTTTAATTCAATTAATATGTATGTATTATTATTGCGAATTTTAATCGATATTCCGTATTATAGATATTTCTTATAAAGTTTAGTCAACGATCCACGCTTCATACGATTAATTTTTTCTGTAATTTTTATTTGTATTTTATAGTTGCTGAAGATGGTTCGAAATTAGGAACGAAACGTACACAATAAACAATATTTTAACAAAAAAATAATTTGCGCACCACTTACCATTAGGCTCTTATTTAGCCTGCTATCTTTTGTGATATTCAATATCAGAGAGCCTTCCAATTCAAACAAATAATCATTAAATGAATTACTAATTTATGTTTCATTAAATGAATTATTATACAATCTCTCATCCTACTAAAGTCCTCTTTACACGATTTATAATTTGCGACAAAATTCGAGACAGAATTTTATTTATAATTTTATATATCAAATTATGTATATAATTATAAATGAGAAAAAATTTTTGTATTACACGAACCATAATTTGATTTAAAATTATGTTTAAAATATTCGATTGTTTCTTTCTTTGATATAGTTGGGTTATGGAAAATTATGACATGGTTATTAAAAAATACATGTAAATATAATTAAAGTATATTATGGAGGATTCTTTAATAGTAACATCAGTTTCAATAATATCCACATGTATAGCAATATCTGCTCGTGAAAATAAACTTCGTAAACGTAAAAGAAATATTTGGTGTAAGTTATGGCATAGCAGAAGAGAGCAAAATATGTTTAACCTGCTACATAACGAACTTTTAGTCGAGGATCCAATAGCATATCAAAATTTTTTAAGATTAAATAAAAAACAATTTGAAGATTTACTTAAGTTGATTGAACCTCTTATTAATCCCTACAGCACGATATATTGATGGAATATTGCAGGAATATTGTTTTGCAAGATTGGAATATTGCATGGAATATTGCATGGAATATTGCATGCAATATTCCTGAAAGCTTGCCACAATATAGATATGTCCGCTCCCTAACTATATTGTGCAATATTTCTGCAATGATGCTAATATATTGCAAATCATATTGCACATATATTTCTGCAACGTGAATACAATATTTACAAAATATTGCAGAATATTTCTTACTTTCATAATACTAAGTATTCCCAGATAGCACAAAAGTCCGAAAGACGGCGCAAAGATGTCCAAAACATCTTTACGACGTTACATCTTCAGACTTTTGTGCTATCTGGGAATAATTATTATTGTGCTATCTGGGAATAATTATTACACACAATACACGAGATAAAAATGTTTATTACTAAACTATTTATTATAAGAAAATACAGTATAATTATACTTGTAAATATACATGTATTCATAATACAATATATACATACAGTAAGATATACATTTAAAAAATATATTATAAAATATATATTTTTGTTTTCTATATTTGTATAGATCTTAACCCGTAAATATAGACTTTATTTAAAAAAAAAACGCGTTTTACTTTTTATATACGACAATTAAAAAACCTATAAAATTAATTAACACAAAAAAATTAATTAGTATAACTTTAACTTTAACAGTAGTGTGTACTACTTAGTGTCTACAGATTGTCAAAAACTAATGCCATTACTACAAGTAATTTATACAGAAACAAAATTATTGCTTTAAAAATGTATCAAAACACAAAAATCTAAAAAATCTAAAAAATCTGCCACACAGAACGTAATAACTTTTGATGAAGTAGGACAGCAGTTCTTCAATATACTTAATTATTGTGTGATTTTTATTAATATAGATTTTGTATAAAACATGCATCTAAGTCAGTTTTACTTCAACCGTCCACTTACAAATGAAACAGTTATATTATTAGTTCTCAATATTATCTTCATCTTCACAGTGTTCACTATCTTCGGGAAAATTTTGTCCTTGTAAGTGTGCTCTAGCCTCAGCGCGCTTCAGACGCGTTGGTGCTTGAGCAAGCCTTGTCGAAACAGCTTCTACTATTTGCGCGTCAGTACAGCTTCTCTCACACATAATACGTACAGTTTCTAAAATAAAAAAACAAAACTCTTATAATGACATTGTCTTTGTTTACATTTCCGTATCAATAAATATAGAAATATACTCATTATATTATTTTATTCAGAAAATACCTACTTATTATCAGTTTTGATATTCTAAGCTCACTAAAGACTTTTTTTCCTTTTCTTCCATGCCAGCTATATTTTGTGGTAAGTTTATTTCCAATTAATTTTCCAAGAATTGCATTTGTTGCTATATTTATTTTGTTTCCTCCAATTATTTTCAAAGAGAAACACTGTAAAAAAAGATATTAAACATATAAAAATATATTTGTGATAAAAACTTCGGAAGAAGGAAAAATAGTAGTATTCAAAGTACATGCCTAAAAGTTACACTGGTACTTTATTGTTTTTCAGGAATAGTAGAAAACAGTTTATTAGAAAACTAGTTTATTAGAAAAATTAGTTTATTAGAAACTCTGCAGTTTACAAAAAAAAAAGAATATTACTTTTAATGCATTTTTTATTTCTAGTTTATATCAAAATAGAAAACATCTTGATTTGAACGTGTTTAACGAGTTAAATATAACGTTAATATACACATATACAATATACTTTTTATGAAAACTTTAAATATTATTAAATAAGAATAATTGATCAAATATGCTAATACCTACCAATTAATATGACAATAGTTTGTGATAATATTCCACTTCACAAATTGCTTTCCGATTGAAATGATAGGCAACTGTTAAATAATCAATTAATTTCTTTTATAATTAATTTTTATTTGATAACACCATTTTTTTGAAAAACATGGAATTTTCTAATTTTTTTTTAAACTCAAATAATTCTTCTTCTATTTGGAAAGGAAATGCAAACTCCTCTTAGTTATATTCTTCAATTTCTGCTTGCTTTTCTTTAACTTCTATTTTGCTTATTCTCTCATCTAGACTTTTTGTCCTTCTTAATAATGTTACCATACTTTTGACTATAAAGTTCCTAAAATCTAGACAAAAAAATAACACTTGATCACTTTTTATTAGAAAAATATTCGCGATGTGACTTTATAAGATAAATTTTACCATTAGGAAATAGATCATCATCATTACAGTACTGCATTCCTTCTTTAGAAAAATTAGAGTTTGTAAAATGGTGCAATGTACAAGGAGATGTAGATTTATTTGGCGTATAAGGCAGAGTTTCGCTACCTACAATTTAGTAAAAGTTTTCTTAATCTTCTGGACTTTTACTTTAGCAACAATAAAAACTTATTTTAACATTACTTTGTGCTTGATATATAGTTTTAGATGTTGTAGCTTCAGATGATTGCGATGATAAAGAAATTACAGGCGGCTTGGACAATGATGGCAATTGTGAAAGAAATTGACTAAATGTTCTTCTTTTTGAAACTTTATGATAATTCTCTTTGGGAGATTCATCTTCTGAAGAATGACTGCTATACTGAATTTTTTTAGCATTATCCCTCCTTTGCTTCTTTTTTCGTGATCTCCATTCTTTTTCTGAGAAATCATCAGAATCATACATCGTCGATGTATCTATTGCTTCTACTAATTTCTCTTGAGCTCGTTCCCAAGTATCTTATCAAAGAAAAATGTTAAGTCCACTATTTCCAACGTCTGTTAACTCTAACTGAGTGTTAAAACTTGTCGACAGAATTGCCTATTAGTTATTCTGAAAAGAATAGCCAATAGGCAATACTGTCGACAAGTTTTAACACTCAGTTAGAGTTAACAGACGTTGGAAATAGTGGGCTTAACATTTTTCTTTGATAAGATACTTGGGAACGAGCTCAAGAGAAATTAGTAGAAGCAATAGATACATCGACGGTGTATAATTCTGATGATTTCTCAGAAAAAGAATGGAGATCACGAAAAAAGAAGCAAAGGAGGGATAATGCTAAAAAAATTCAGTATAGCAGCCATTCTTCAGAAGATGAATCTCCCAAAGAGAATTATCATAAAGTTTCAAAAAGAAGAACATTTAGTCAAGATCTTTCACAATTGCCATCATTGTCCAAGCCGCCTGTAATTTCTTTATCATCGCAATCATCTGAAGCTACAACATCTAAAACTATATATCAAGCACAAAGTAATGTTAAAATAAGTTTTTATTGTTGCTAAAGTAAAAGTCCAGAAGATTAAGAAAACTTTTACTAAATTGTAGGTAGCGAAACTCTGCCTTATACGCCAAATAAATCTACATCTCCTTGTACATTGCACCATTTTACAAACTCTAATTTTTCTAAAGAAGGAATGCAGTACTGTAATGATGATGATCTATTTCCTAATGGTAAAATTTATCTTATAAAGTCACATCGCGAATATTTTTCTAATAAAAAGTGATCAAGTGTTATTTTTTTGTCTAGATTTTAGGAACTTTATAGTCAAAAGTATGGTAACATTATTAAGAAGGACAAAAAGTTTAGATGAGCGAATAAGCAAAATAGAAGTTAAAGAAAAGCAAGCAGAAATTGAAGAATATAACGAAGAGGAGTTTGCATTTCCTTTCCAAATAGAAGAACAATTATTTGAGTTTGAAAAAAATTAGAAAATTCCATGTTTTTCAAAAAAATGGTGTTATCAAATAAAAATTAATTATAAAAAAAATTAATTTTTAAGAGTTAACAGATATTGGAAATAGTGGCCCATAATGTTGTATAGTTTTTATAACTTGTTACAATAAATATATAACCTATTTTAGTACAAGAATGCATAAATTTTATAAAGATATTTGAAATTAAAAATCTAACCTTATAGAAATATGAAACATAAGCTTACCTGCCGAGCCAAAGATTCTTCTTATTTTGCACGTATCTCATTTATCTATTTCTATTAGAATCACTGCTTTTATTAATAATTTGTCCAAAGTCTGTCGAGATTTGACATAGCTTGGCCAAATACTTTCATTGTTTTGTAGATTAATCCAGCAAGATGGAATTATTTGTAAACCATCAGGAAATTGTACAATGCTATACTTTTTTCGTGGTTTTGACATTATTTTGAATATTTTATTTATTGCACTATACGGGTTTGGAACGGAATCTCTGAAAATCAATATTGCTCACAAAACTCAATGTTGATGCTTTGACTCTATTCACACCAGCTTGTATTCGACACGCACCAACTTGTATCCGTGTGTTGCTGCTCTGTACTTGTTAGTGCACGTGACCGTATTATTTCTTTGCAATATATAACTTGATTGATTTATAAATTAGATATTTATGAATTTAAATGTAGAAAACACATAAAGTGTGTTATAAAAAAACAGGAACTGTGTAAGACGTCATTAACTCAGTCACCAGATATATCATTTTAATATTATTTTTTTATATAAAATTATTAAGTTTATCATTACTTACAATATAGACGGCAGTTAAGTAATAATAGACTGGAAGATTCATTTAACACTTTCCATAATAATACATTAAACAGCAGTTCTGCATATGTTGATGATGAAGCAGAAGTAGTCCGTATCACAAACAATGAATTATTGGCTAGAAGTTTAGAAAAGGATTTTGATGATAATCTCCAGATTTATTTTGAATTTGAAGATGAAAGCAATATGCAATTACTTGACTTTTCAAGTGACAACCTAGAAATAGATAATGAGGAATATTGGAAAGAATTAATAAACGACAACAATGAGTATAATGATTATATTTTTGATGATGACTCAAATATAAATAAGATATCTGATGCAGATACACAATCTGATAATGAAGAAGTGGAAAATTTTAGTCCAGATTTGCGTGAATGGGCTCTATGTACTAACATCTCACACAAAGCAATAAATGAACTATTACATTTACTTTTAAAATATATCCCAAATTGTTTCTTACCCAAAGATGCCAGAACTTTGTTACACACACCTCGTACAACAAACTGCGTAAATATTGCAGGTGGAGAATATTTACATTTTGGATTATTAAATGTGCTGAATTTATTAATGGAAAAATATACTGATGCTAAACTTGCTGTTGATAGCATAACTCTATCTATGAATGTCGATGGTTTACCAATGTCAAGGTCTTCACCTCATTGTCTTTGGCCAATTTTAATATCTGATGGAATTTTTAAATCTGTCCATATGATAGGAGCATATTATGGATCAGGTAAACCAACATCGGCAAACGATTTCCTTGAACAATTCATTAATGAACTGAAGATACTTATAAAAGACGGATTTATGTATGGCACACGTCGTATAAGTGTAACTCTTTCCACAATCATTTGTGATACCCCTGCGAAATCATTTGTTTTGTATACAAAAAGTCATACTGGATTTCGAGTTGCTCTAAATGCACTATTATAAGAGAAAGTATAAACAGTACTACGTGCTTCACTTACACTAACAATAAGACTTATCTCAGAACTGATGAAGATTTTTTACAACAGACTGATGAAAAGTACCATCAAGGAGAGACATTGTTACTGCAAATACCGAATATTGGCTTGGTGTCAGCTGTTGCACTAGATTATATGCATCTAGTTTGTTTAGGTGTTACAAAGAAGTTATTATTGTTATGGATGAAAGGACCATTGACAGTAAGGATTGGTAATACAAACATAAATCTAATTTCCCAACGTTTAATTGCACTGAAAAGTTCGATACCAAAAGAGTTTTCGAGGAAATCCAGAAGTCTGTCAGAAATTAAATATTGGAAGGCCACTGAATTCCGACAATTTCTTTTGTATACAGGGCCCATTGTTTTGAAATCAATTTTGAAGCAGGAAATATATGAACATTTTCTAACACTACATGTTGCTATCTCAATACTGATAACTCCAACATTAATTGCAAACAACGAAAATATAAAGTACGCTGAAGAATTACTGGTTTACTTCGTGAAAGGTTTTCAAGTTCTATACAGCAATCAATTTGTCTCGTACAACGTGCACAATTTAATTCATTTAAGTAATGAAGTAAAAAGAAATGGAATATTGGACAACTTTAGTGCCTTTCAATTCGAAAATTTTTTGGGAAGTCTGAAGAAACTAATTAGAAAACCTGAAGAACCTTTGCAACAATTGGCACGAAGATACGGTGAACAAAAGTCTGTAATATTTCAAAAGCAATTATTAGTTCCTATGTATCAAGTGAAACATGAACATCATTATGAACCCCTTGTACCTGAATTTCCACAAAAAATCGTAATACAATATAAGATATTGCAAAATAACGCATATTATTTTAATTGTGATGACGTTAATAATAATCTTCTCATGTTAGATGATAAGACAATTATAAGAGTTTTAAATATAGTGAAGAGACAAACAAATGATATTTATATTATAGGGCGAAAGTTTAATATTGTCAGTAGCATATATGAAAGGCCATGTTCCTCATCCATACTGTCGATATTTGTAGTCTCAGAAGATAATACATTATATTATTGGTCTGTAAAACAAATAATATGTAAAATGTGGACAATTAAAAAAATAAATAATAAATGTATTGTTGTACCATTACGACATGACAAAAATTAAAAAACAATTAAACTTTGGATTAATATACGTCATTTTATAATTAATTTTTCGTGAAAGTTTTGTAAGCAGCCTTTGACATTTCGATTTTACTTCATGACGATGTACAAAACGTAAAAATTGGAAATTAATCTTGCGCTATAATAATGTTATTATAGCAACTATACTTTGTATTCATCTAAAAATATTTTTATTAATAAATTAAGTTAACCATTCCTCCATATCATCTCTCCTTTGTATTGCCTAACACATTATAAAATGTACACAAGATTGTGATTGCATTATAATATAGCAGTAATATTTTGCAATGTCTCCAATAAAATATTAAACTTATAATATTTGCACAATATTGCTGCAATATTTGTAATATGTCGCAATATTGAAATATTCATGCAATATTTTAGCAATATTTCGTGCGGTAGGGAAAACGACAAGATACTAACATGCGTGAATGCATATCAGCAAAATATAGGTATTATTTATAAGAATTTATGAATTATGCATATATATTATAATAGATGCAATAAATTATATAAATTGATAAATATATAAATTAATGTAATATGTGCAATAACTCAATAAATTCACTTTTACATTTTACATATTTAGATTAGAATTAACATTGCGATTTCTTGCAACTGGCGATTCATTCCGATCATTAATGTATGTATCAAAAATACATGAATCAACAATATCGTTAATAATACCAGAAGTATGCAAAGCAATTTTCCATGTACTTAAAGATAAATATTTAAAAGTAAGTAATACGTTACTCAATCATTTATTAAAATATTTTTGAAATTATAAAAATATCATAAATAATAAATTAGCACATTACTTTAGACTCCAATCACTGTAGCATCATGGGAACATATTGCTGCTGAATTTTATAAATTATAGCAATTTCCACAATGTCTCGGTGCACTCGATGGGCGTCATATAAAATTTAGACCTCCTAGATATGCTGGATCTTTATATTATAATTATAAGGGTGATCATTCTATAGTTTTGTTAGCTATAGCAGATGCACATTATCGTTTCACATACATTAATATTGGCGTTAACGGTAGAATAAGCGATGGTGGAGTATTTCGAGAATCAAATTGATCAAAAGCTATTTTTAATAACACTTTAGATTTTCCTAATTCGCATGAATTGCCACATTGTAAAATAAAGGTTCCATTTGTAATAGTAGCAAACGATGCTTTTCCTCTATCTACAAGGATATTAAAACCATATCCTCAAAAGAATCTTTGCTATGAAAATAGAATTTTTAATTATCGATTATCGAGGGCAAGAAGAATAGTCGAAAACGCATTTGGAATTTTAGCTAATAGATTGAGTACTTTTGAATCCTATATCGTTATCGATTGATAAAGTAGAACTTAGCTTTTGAATCCTATATCGTGCTTTTGAATCCTATATCGTTATTGATTGATAAAGTAGAATTTATTACTTTAGCCTGTGTAGCATTATATAATCTTTTAACTACAGAAAATAGCACTGTAAATATAGATTTATTAGATAATATAAATCGTTTGCCTAATGTAGTACAACGACAAGGTGCTAATAGAGTTTCTGTCGCTGCATTACAAATATGAGAAGAATATAAAGACTATTTTTGTAAAGAAGGAATGGTAGCTTGGCAAAACGATGCAATATCAAAACATAATATGTAAAACAGAAAATAATTTATTTTGTATTAATTTATCTAATAATAAATATAATGCTTTATTATAACTATAATGCTAATAAATATCAAATAATTAAAATGAAGTCGCCAGTGATGAGTAAAAATATATAAAATTGATTAAAAAACGACCTGACTGGCCTATACAAAAATTATTAACACAACGTTTCGGCCCTTGGGTACGGGCCCTTATCAAGTGTTGCTGTAAAAATTAATGCAAAAATTATATATTACCAATGAGAAACGAACGGCAAATTTAGGATGTAAAGTACAGAATAATTACAGGAGCGTTACCTTTCAAGCTGTCAAAGTGAAAGCCGTGACATGACTAATGTCGAAACAGAAGACATGTATGTAAAAATTACCATGTCTCGCGTCCAAAAACATAAACATTACAAAGACACAGGAACGAAATTTACAAAAAACAACAACAAGCAATCAGACCCTGTGTATTAGCGTGTCGTATATCGGATTTAAATTGTCTGTGTCTTTTTGAAGATTAATATTGTTGTTGAATTTTTTTATGAAAAACATCTCAGCAATCTCTCTTTTCTTTCTATGTTTTTCAACATGCAAAATTTTTGGTTCCTTCCAATTAAAATCATGTCCCGATCATATGGGGATCACGTCAAGCACACATTAAGAACTTGGATGAAAACCAAAGAAAGGATCTGCATCTCCAACCAACAACTGATTTTTCTATTGAAATGCAGAAGATATGATGTACTGCCGGCACATATACACAGGTCACAACATCGTTTTTTCTTTTTCAACAATAGCGTTAATCGTAGTTTCATTAATTTTACAAGACGTAATTATTCAAGACTGTTAAATCTTGAAATAAGGGACCTTAATTTTTATTTGAGATTCTTACATTCTAAGATTTTTAATATGGAAAATAGGCTTGTCAATTTTTTACCGAATGACATCTTAACAAGGTTTTTTGAATTTAACAATCACAAGCTCAAATTACTTAGTTATCAAAAGAAAAAATGTTTAATTAAGAAGTTCAATTATTTACTACGCTCTCAAAACAATAATATACACGCACTAAATAACGTAGACAAATCTAAATGTATAATGAACATCAGTAACAAAGTAATTCCAAAATCTATATCAGATTTTTTGAGCTTGGGAGAAAATTTCGGATTACCTATTAGCACAATTGACAAAAATGATCGTATAGACGCGACACTGAACATTGTTAAAAGTGTAGAGGCCAACATTCAGAGAATTCCTGGTAACTTAAGAGAACAAACCAGAACTTCTGTTTCAAATTCCTTGCAAAAATATCTCAATAAACAAAAACATGTAAAGGCAATGGACAGGTTTCTTCTTAGTAGTTTCTCGGAATGTAAAAAGTTTTTAAAGGATAATGATGACTTACTTATTACGAAAGCCGATAAAGGACAAGTGACAGTAATTATGGACAAAATAAAATATAATGACACCATGAATGAACTACTGAGTGACCAAACAACGTACAGAAAACTAAACAAAGATCCCATCAATCTTACAAAAAGGAAGGTTAATACGTTGGTTAAGAGTTGGCGCGATAACGGGATTGTCGACGAACTGACATACAATCATTTAAAAAACACTAGTGGGATTCTCCCCAGATGTTACGGACTACCAAAGATACATAAAAAAGATTATCCGTTGCGTATTATTGTCTCGTCGATTGGTAGCCCGACGTATAACTTAGCTTTTTATTTACACGATATTCTACATAAATCTATTCCTAAGCCGCGTTCATACATCAAGGATAGCTGGACTTTCGTGAATAATATTAGACACACTAAAATAAATGATAAT
This sequence comes from Lasius platythorax, assembly GCA_963971435.1. NCBI lineage: Eukaryota > Metazoa > Arthropoda > Insecta > Hymenoptera > Formicidae > Lasius > Lasius platythorax. The sequence goes on along the minus strand of OZ020536.1, from coordinate 19,746,896 downwards.
CAGGTCTTATTCTCGTTAGATGTAACTTCATTATTTACGAACATTCCGAAAGACTTAGTGTTGAAAGCCGTGGAAAATAGGTGGATCCATATTACACATAATACTGATATGTCTTTACAACAATTCTTACACGCACTCACAGTTGTCCTTGACTTAACGAGCTTTAGTTTTAACGGATTTTACTACGAACAAATCTTCGGATGTCCTATGGGGTCCCCCTTATCTCCAATCTTGGCTGACATGGTCATGGATGACCTTGAAACTCATTGTCTAAACTTATTAGATTTTACTCTTCCGGTTTATTACAGATATGTTGATGATATTTTTGCAATAGCGACGAAGTCCGAAATAGCTGAAATACTTAATGTCTTTAATGTTTACCACCAGCGCTTAAAATTTACACATGAGATCGAAACCAATAGTTCTATTTGTTTTCTAGACACCACTGTAATTAAGTTTGAAGGAATTTTGTTGACTAATTGGTATCGAAAACCTACGTTTTCAGGCAGATATCTGAATTTTTATTCGAGCCATCCACTAAAATATAAGATCAATACCATAAAAGGTTTAGTTGACCGTGCTTTATTACTCTCTGACGATCGCTTTCATGATAATAATATTAAAATAATTACTGATATTTTGGTCAACAATTGCTTCCCAAAACCTTTTATTGAGTCACATATCTGCAAGAGAATTAAAACTTTAAAATTTCGTAAGGACTCTACTCGCAATACTGACATCGTTATTAAAAAGTTTGACACTTCATCTGTTTTGCCTTTACCTTACATAAATAACCTAAGTGAAAATTTAAATATCGCACTTAATAAATGTGGCCTCGAAATAATTTATACAATTCCAAAAAGACTTAATAACTTAATTAGGAAGGATAAAGACAAGATTGATGTTAATCACAAAACTGATGTCGTATATTTGATTGAATGTAATGATTGCGATGCGACATATACTGGTCAAACTAAAAGACAACTTGCTACACGTGTTAACGAACATTGCAGAGACATTAAAAAACATCCCAGCAACCACAGCGTAATTAGCAACCATCGGTCCACATACGGACATGATTTTAATTGGAAGGAACCAAAAATTTTGCATGTTGAAAAACATAGAAAGAAAAGAGAGATTGCTGAGATGTTTTTCATAAAAAAATTCAACAACAATATTAATCTTCAAAAAGACACAGACAATTTAAATCCGATATACGACACGCTAATACACAGGGTCTGATTGCTTGTTGTTGTTTTTTGAAAATTTCGTTCCTGTGTCTTTGTAATGTTTATGTTTTTGGACGCGAGACATGGTAATTTTTACATACATGTCTTCTGTTTCGACATTAGTCATATCACGGCTTTCACTCTGACAGCTTGAAAGGTAACGCTCCTGTAATTATTCTGTACTTTACATCCTAAATTTGCCGTTCGTTTCTCATTGGTAATATATAATTTTTGCATTAATTTTTACAGCAACACTTGATAAGGGCCCGTACCCAAGGGCCGAAACGTTGTGTTAATAATTTTTGTATAGGCCAGTCAGGTCGTTTTTTAATAAATTTTATATATAATGCTAATGTTTATAGCACCACTTTTCTTTGAAGTTTCATGTTTGCGATGTTCAACAAGAAAGTTTGAGCGAAGAGCACTATATTTATTTTTAATTTCTCCGATTGTAACGTTCGGTCTCAAACATTTTAATTCAGAAAGAATCTTTTCTAATGCATCGGCACGAGCATGTTTATTTTTGTAATTGATAGATTTTATTACGTATATATGGATTTCATCCCTATATCGATCTATGCCCGTCTCCGAGAGATCATCTCCGAGCGCGTTGCTGGGAGGATTGTTTATAAACAAAGTCGGACATCTTGTGAGAAGTTGCGAATTTGAGAGAGACGTAAGACTGCTGTCATATCATGCGGAAGTGTCTTCTTGACCGCAATTAATTATCGCGATATTCCTTGTTATACGTTCTGTGTTCCTATTCAAGTTACTATTAATGTTACTAACAATAAGTTCTTCTTTTCATTAAAAGTGTTATTTCCGGGCATGAGTGCGAGTGGCGGTTGCGTTGCTCGTTTCGCGATATATATATCGAAGTTGACCCGCGGACGCAATATATATTTAGTAGCACCTCGACAAGTAACTACATAGACGCACAATTGTTTGTATGTACTTGGCATTGAAATGCTGTCGCTTTGTTGGATGTTTAATATGTTAAAAAATTGTTAAACTGTCATTTATATATTCAGTCTATTAAATTGCAGATGATATACATGATGAATTGCAATCTCAATTAGATAGCCAGAGAATGTTCATCAGAAATATAAAATCTTATATATTAAATTTTACGAACCATTTTTTTATATTATTATTGCCTTCCTCTTTTTACACACATTTTACAAATGCTATTTATGATAACTGAACCGCTTAAATTTGTTCGAAGCTTATAGATAGCATAATATGCTGTAAATATATAGTTTGTCTAAAGCTATTTTTTTAGATTATTTCAGTTTTAATATTTCAGTTAAAGCAAAATAATTACGCATTTAAATACTAATTAATAGGTCACAACAGTACAAAATAGAGATAAAGAATTTTAATGATATTGATATAATCTAATGAAGACGGCGACAAGTTGCAAATCTAAAAAACATGTTGCAATTATTTATTATATAATTTAGATGTACATTTTCTTTTATTTGACCGAAAGCATTTTTAAACCGTTTATAGGAGGACTATCTAAACTCTAAAATCAAAGAAAGTTTAATAAATGAGCACTATTTTTTTCTTCTAAAGATCAATTTATTAACATCGCGCGTTCACACACATATGTAAATAGAAGCACTTTGGAAATAATGATTAAAAATTTATACCCATTTAAAAGTGTATCTTCACAATGTCTAACTTATAAAAAATAAATGTCGACGAAAATTAATTTTTCAAACTTAAGACCGTGCAATATGCCACTTAACCGTTATAAGAGTAAACACAAAAATTTCTTATAACATAATAACGTAAAATAACAATAACACTCTTTCACGTTAATTAAGCAACGCGCGAATGGAAGGAGCGTTTTTCTTAGCGTTTGATCACCTTATATGCCTCCTGTTGCAGTTTCTTGACTACGGAAAGATTGTTCGCCGCGGAGCCATCTCTCGGTATAATGGCGGTACTGACTGTGCCCATGTAAAGCATTCGCGAGAAACACGTTTTTAATACTTAAGAAATGATTGCCGTGCGTTTAGACGCCAGACATATCTATTTAAATAATCTTTACCAAGAATTTTTAAGAAATACAAATATAAAATATTAAACGTCAACTAAAACGCCAAATAAATCTAATATTAAATCTTCAAACATAAAATTTCTAAATAAAATATTAAGTTTGACATCAAAAAGTATTTATCAAATATCGACAATGAAAACAATTTTTTATACTAAACGAGTTTATTGAAATTATGAATCTTTCTAATAAAAATAGGGAAAATTAATATAATTCGACCCAACTAGCAAATAACTTACACGGGCGAAGTTGGAAGAATGTTTTTAGGGAGACGTATCTCTTGGTTCGAGATTACAAGATTCCCCTGATTATATTTCAACCATACCGTGAATAAATAGGCGAGAAAAACGGACCTATATTTTTCTCGCCTATTTATTCACGGTATGGTTGAAATATAATCAGGGGAATCTTGTAATCTCGAACCAAGAGATACGTCTCCCTAAAAATATTCTTCCAACTTCGCCCGTGTAAGTTATTTGCTAGTTGGGTCGAATTATATTAATTTTCCCTATTTAAATTTATTTACTAGCGACAGAAAATTATTAATTTCTAATAAAAATAAAGGAAAAATAAATTTAGGAGATTTATTAGATATTTAATTCCAAAATTTTTGTTGAATACTTTATAATATATTTTACAAAAACATATATTATATTTTTAACAAGCTTCAAAATACCATCAAAAAATTAATTCTATTAGAAATATATAGAAAAAATACAGTAAAAACAAAATGTTAAATTTTTTAAAAATATTAGAAATATCAATTACAATATAGCCTCGAAGAAATATGTTACTGATGTTATTTAATTACTGATTTTAAATATTTAACATTGTTTTCTATTAGTATATTATTCACCATATAATTGTTGTTGCAGATATTAAATAGTTCATCAATAAGATCAATCTGCGCCACCCAAAAAACTATGTAGGTAAGCAAACAAAAGATATTCTAATTCCCTTACATAATTAAAAATCTTCTGAAATGTTTTAGGAAGTGTTTAAGTCAACTTCTCATAATGTTCATAAATTTACTTCATCATTACTTTCCTAGATTTTACTGCCATACTGTTTTTATGGCCTTATTGTATCTTATTGTCAGTTCAAAAAAAAGGTAAAATAGGCGCCACACAAGTCCACAATTACATTTAAATATTTATATACAAATACTCAAATAAAATACACAATCATATATTAAGTTTTATTGAATATAACAATTTTAATACTGAAATACAGTAATAAGAGTGTTTACATTTCAATATTCGAACGGTACTTTTGCTTTTCTACCCCGCGATCGCCTGCCGATCGGCAACCCGTATTACGCAACGCGTCATACTTCTCCCTACCCATAGCCAGTGTTGGGCATTAATCAACTAAATTTTTAATCAATTAATTAATTGATTGAATACTTAATTGTGGTATTTCAATTGCAATTAAATTTAATTGCAACTAACCTTTTAATTGTAAGTTGCGATTAAATTTAATTGCAACTAACCTTTTAATTGTAAATACGACGTGAACCTATTGGTACGCCGTCAGCCCAGGCAACCGCGTTAAGTTGGGTTCTGATGGGACCCACTCCGAGTCTGAACTCGGAACCGGCTGAGTTACCTGCTGTCTCAGCGAACCATGCGTTGACTGCGCAAATCAACTTGGATCAATCACTTCAAAGATTCAGGGAGTTGGAGGAAGTGAAGAATGAACCGATACTTTCTCCGGAAGATTTACTATGCGAATCCTTGTTTGCTGCTACGCACTCTCGAAACTTGCAAGGAAGATATACTGTTTGCTTACCCAAGCGAAAGAAAACCGACGTACGTTTAAACAACAACTGTCGTGAAGCACTCAACATGCTCGTCAGTTCGGAACGTCGACTGATGCGCAATCCTGGTCTTCGAGAACAATACGTCACCTTCATGAACGAATATCAAAGGTTGGGTCACATAAGCCCAGTTCCGGCTTCGGAAATACATCGCAAGGATGTCTACTACCTGCCGCATCATGTCTTCAAAGCTTCGAGCCCTGTCGACAAGATACGCGTCGTCTTCAACGCGTCATCGCATACGTCCACTGGCTTCGCACTTAATGATTTGTTGCTTCCAGGTCCGAAACTGCAATCGGAACTCTGGTTTATCTTGACGCGCTGGCGTCTCTATCGCTACGTATTTACCACGGATATCGTCAAGATGTTCAGACAGATCCTGGTTCATCCGGAAGATGTTGACATGCAGCGTATCCTGTAGCGCCCTGATCCTGCTAAGGAAGTGCAGGACTTTCATCTGCTGACCGTGGGCTACGGAACGGCTTCAGCTCCTTATTTGGCTCTTCGTACGCTAATGCAACTGGCAGACGATGAACGATCCGTCTATCCCCTGGGATCTGCTGCCATTAAGATCCACTCTTATGTGGATGACATACTAGCTGGCGGTCACACACTTGACCACGCTTTGGAAACTCAGCGTCAACTTGTAGCGCTCCTCGCATTGGGAGGCTTTGACTTGAGTAAATGGGCTGCTAACGTGCCCGCACTGTGTCCTGATGGCGAATCCGCTAACAAACTCTTCTGTGATCCAGACGGAGTGAGTACCTTGGGCGTTCTCTGGAGTCCTACCAACGACAGCTTTGCTCTACGCGTTGCACCTACCACAAACTTGACGGGCTGTACCAAAAGGTCGGTACTTTCCGATGTGGCACGATTCTTCGACCCACTTGGTTGGGCCGCACTGATCCTCGTACTTGGGAAGATCTTCATTCAAGACTTGTGGTTGGCCAGACTTTCCTGGGATGAACTGCTACCGGATAACCTTCAATCGAGTTGGACCGGGTTCGCAAAGGCCTTGCCTCTATTGAATACATTGAGCATACCACGCTCCGTTAACTTTACTGACGTGGGAGGCACTGTTGAATTACATGGATTTTCAGATGCCTCCTGCCGCGCATATGCGGCGGCTGTATACATACGATGCATCGACACCTCTAGCGGTGTCACCGTACGACTCTTGGTAGCCAAAACCAAGCTTCTGTTAAGCAGATCTCTATCCCAAGATTGGAATTATGCAGCGCTCTGCTGCTTGCCAGACTCCTTTGCAACACAACCAAGGGACTCAACTTCGAAGACGTACCTGTTTTCGCCTGGACGGACTCTGCTGTAACACTGGCTAGGATTAGAGATCATCCATCTCGTTGGAAAACTTTCGTCGCCAACCGGGTGGCCGAACTGCAGACCCTGGTGTCCCCGCAGAACTGGAGACATGTACCGACATCGGAGAATCCAGCAGATGCGGCAGCAAGAGGCATATCACCTGAGAAGTTAGCATCTCTTCAGCTATGGTGGTCGGGACCACCCTGGCTCAACTGTTTGGACTACACGTTACCTGAATCGAGCCCTACATCTCACAACGTTCAGGAGGAAGAGGAGCTTCGCACTGTGGTAGCTCACCTCGCACGACGAAAGGAAGATAACGACATCTTATGTCGATTCTCTAGTATGCTGCATTTAGTGCGCATAACAGCTCTTTGCTTCAGGTTTCTCTTCAACGCTCAACATCCTCATAACCGAAGGTCAGGTTTCATCACTCGGGATGAAATGAATTCGGCCCGCATCCGTTGGATACGGATTGCTCAACAACAGAACTTTTCGGAGGAGATACATCAACTGAAAGACGCACGGTCACTACCTGCCCGATCTCCTCTACTTTCTCTGTGTCCGTTCATGGATGCAGAAGGATTGCTGCGCGTGGGTGGACGACTCCAACACGCTTTGCTTCCATTCTCGGAGAAGCACCCCTCATATTGGCCAAGGACAATCACTTATCTCTGCTCCTCGTGCGCGAAGCACATTCGACTTCGCTCCATGGAGGACCGCAGCTAACTCGTAGTTTCTTATTGAGACGGGTATGGATCATCCGAGCTAACTCATTAATCCGTTCGGTTATCCATGCTTGCGTTCAATGTGCTCGCTTTCAAGCTGCAACCGCCGAGCAACAGATGGGACAGCTTCCGGCGGAACGAACGCGACCCAGCCGACCATTCCAGTCCTCTGGCGTCGACTACGCTGGTCCAGTTCTCCTTCGCACCACAAAGGGTCGAGGACATAAGACCATCAAAGAATATATTTGTTTGTTTGTCCTCCAAGGCAGTCCATTTAGAAGCAGTCTCAGACTTGACATCTTCTTCATTTATAGCTGCTTTTAGAAGATTCACTTCTCGACGAGGTCACTGTCAACTTCTACTGACAACGGAACCAACTTCCGAGGAGCCGCCAAGGCTCCTTAATTAAGGTCCATGTTTCAGGCGGCCTCTACCTTCTACCAGGAGTGCATTGTCAGTCTTGCTAACGATGGCACGGACTGGACATTTATACCTCCAGGAGCCCCTCATTTTGGAGGCATCTGGGAGGCAGGAGTGAAATCAGTTAAATTTTACTTAAGGCGATTCATAGAAGAACACAAGCTCACGTTCGAGGAGATGACTACGCTGCTAGCTCAGATTGAGGCCTGCCTCAACTCACGACCGCTGAACGCACTCAGCAACAACCCTACGGATCTAACCGCTTTGATTCCGAGTCATGTGTTAATTCAAGAACCGTTGATGAACCTACCGGAGCCTTCCCTCAAGGATGTCAACGTGAATCGCTTGTCATCCCGCTGGGCATTAACCACTGCTATGCGCGATCATTTCTGGCGGAGATGGTCCGCAGAGTACATCCATCAGTTGCAACAACTGAGAAAATGGAAAAAGTCTACACCGAACCTGTCGATTGGCGATTTAGTTCTCATAAAGTACGAACTGTTGCCCCCTGCGAAATGGGCTTTGGCGCGCGTTACTGAACTTCACCCAGGCTCCGACGGCCTGGTCCGCGTAGTTAGCCTAAAAACCGCTGACTCCGCTTTTAAGCGTCCGATTGTGAAACTCTGTCCGCTATCGATAGAGTCATTCTCCGCGCCTGCAGATAAAATTTGACTAGAAAATAGAAGGATAACTTTAGCAATAAGATTCTTACTACTCTGTTTTTGCTTGGTTCCCGCCGACACTTCATGGCGGGCGGTACACTATTGTAATTGCTTAGTTTCGTTGGAGGCGGGCGATAATGTTTACATTTCAATATTCGAACGGTACTTTTGCTTTTCTACCCCGCGATCGCCTGCCGATCGGCAACCCGTATTACGAAACGCGTCATACTTCTCCCTACCCATAGCCTCAGAGAGGAAGGTAATGAGGGGTTTACCATGACTAATAAGATGACTAATAAGCTGACGAATCGCTCTACTTCTGGGAGAGTCTTCTTTGTCTCGCGCTACGATTCGCACCTTCCGTCTCTGCGAGCAATGCCAAATTTATTGAAACTGCGGAATCGCGAACGACCTTTTCTCGCGAATCTCTAAGTTATTGTGCGGGTGCGAACGTGCATCTACTGTATTTATTCGTATTCTGTTAGCCGTGTAATTAGTTAATCGATCGCAAATAAAACTGTGCATAAATCGACGGGAGTGTTCTTGAATGTTCTCGGACTTCCATTCCTTACGAGAAATATTCACCGCCAGTGATTTAAAATATCTTTGAGCGGGCACCTCAGTAAATGTTGGAGCTTGCTACCAGATTTTACATTTAATCGACAAAGGTTGCATCAAAGAGAATTAAATTTTACAGTATGGAAAATATTCATACTTATGATATTTAGCGCTATTTTCTATATCACTTTTGTAGGAAAACAATTAAAGTTTAAGCAATAAAATATACATTAAAGTAATACTTCTTTATACAACTCTCTTTTAACAGATAAAATATATATTTTAAAAAGAAATTCTCCTTTGCACAACAATTTTTTATATAAATAAATAGAATATATACATTTAAAAAATTATTTATAAAATAACACATTTCCTTGTATAACTTTTTAAACAGATGTTTAGATTTAACGCCTGTTTCTACCTTTCTACAAAATATACAATTTACGAATATGTAGAAAATTTAGAGAAAATTTAATCTCTTTTAGAATAGATATAGTATGTTTTTTACGCTTATCCTAAATGTATACATGAGATGTGGAACAAAATCGGTTGTCCCCAGTTTGTCCCCGGTTGCCATTCGGATTCTAGAAACGCACTTTATAAATAGAAAATATTACATCTTTAAAATCCAAATCACGTCATTGGACGTCGAAATAACGTGCGCTTACTACCCTTACTAAATACTATTGCGTTGCGTACGCTCGGTAGATCTCCGGTAGATTGTCTCTACGCGTGTTGCCATGGGGTTGTTGTTTAAAAAAGGACGGCCGACGTGAGAGAGTTTAGAGCCAGCTGTTAAGCTGCTCGGACGTGAGATCGACGGCTCTGAATAATAATTATTAGTTTGTGTAATTCTGTTCTGAGAGTCCTGTTTAATTAAAGTTTTAGTATTTGAATAAGTATTTCTTTTATTTCGCGAGTGCGAGTGTATTTTGTGTGCCGGGCGGTCGCTACGCGTGTGTTCGAGAGATTTCGAGAACGTTCCGTGGACGCAACATTTTGGGGGCTCATCCGGGATCTGACAAATAGTCATGGCCACGAGAGCGGTACAGCAGGATTCCGAGACAGAAATGACGACACGGAAAAGGTCGCGTGCAGCACCTTTCCGTACTCCATTCCGTACAGCTCTAGGCAAAGAGACATCGGCCGAAACGATCACGCTGCAAGCGGCGATTCGTGAGATACAACAGCTTCGTGAGGAGCGAATCCGGCATCAAGCTCAGTTCGAGATGGTGTTGCACCAATGGGAGAAGGAACTGCGTTGTTTAGATGAGAGGATATAGATGCGGGAGAATCAGCTAAATCCTAATAATAGACATAATATAAAGTAGATTAGGAGAGAATTTTTCGAGAAGCGAGCTTGGCTATAAATTGAAGCCGGGTAATTTTAACGGAGGTGTCCCTTTGCTTGAGTTTCGACCGCAGTATAATCTGATAGCGCGGGCAAATAATTAGAATGACAGTATGAAAACTATAGTGCTAGCGTTTTGCTTGCGAGGAAAAGCGCGTTTTGTTTTGAACGAAATCGTGGAAATTAAGGAGATAAAATTTTAACGTGTCACCTTCCGAGCACGGCTCGTATGCGCTCAGTCGGGATCAAAGGTTCGAAAGGGGGTACGAGATAACCAGGCGTGTGTGTATGCTGTGTAATGGTTTATTCAATTAATTAGAATGTATGTACAAAATGAGAATGTGTCGATGTGTAAGATAGGTGTGAACGCTGTGTGTCGGTGTGCGTATATATGGTGTATATGTATATGTTTACAACGTGTAAGAATGTGTGTGTGCGAATGGTCCGTACGTATATTTACAGTGTGTAAGAATTATGCGTGAACGGCACGTATGGATACGTGAGTGCGAGTAGTATATATATATAATGACGGTGTGCAAGAAATGCGGATTCGTACTGCAGCGGTCGGCTCGGATCGTACGGTGAAAAGCCTTTATTTATTCGATCGAGCTCACATAAATGCAATCAGCATTTCGCGCTTTAAAGTTCGTGGAACTTAAACGCCGGTTTATTGTTGTCGCGTTTTTGCGTTCTTCTCGGCTCTTTAAACGCCGGGCGAGCGCTTTGTATACGCGTGAATGCGATAGGCGCGGGGCGTGCGGGCACGCGGGCGCGGGAGCGCGAGATCGCTCGGCGAGAGAGCGTCAGGCGGGAGAGCGTAAGGCGCGAGAGCGCGATGCGCGCGAGCGCGCGTCGTGAGAGCGTCGGTCTTGAGAACGCGCAAGATTACCGTGGCGGTAATTAATGTATCGCGAGATTTTTGGTCGGGATGTCAGCGGGAGGCGACGATTAGACGGGAGCTCCCGTCGGCGGCAGGTGACTCCCTACCCGTGGAATAGCGTCGTCGCGAGGTTCGGTCGGATTCTCGAATCTACTGAGAGCTCTCAGTGGAGACCGGGTGCGCCCGACCTCAAAGATTCGTACAGATTGTAAGGAAGCCTTCTTTGGAGATGCCGAAAGCTCTCGGCGGAGGCTGGGTGCGCCCAACCTCTGGTTTTCTCTCCTCGGAGAAGCTGTCGGGGTTTCGGAGCTCGTGTCAGGCGTCGTACAGACTCTGAGCGGAGCAGGAAACGGATTGCCTTTTTCGGGGCCGTATCGCCCTTTTTATTCGGAAAATTTACCCGTTCGGGTAATTCCGGCGGTATTCGTTGGCCCGATTGTTCCCCTAATCGGGGTAATTATCACCGAACGAATTCGGTGGTATTCCGGCGGTAGCGCGGCAAGGACCGATGCTCGGCGCTATCCGTCGGTGTTCGGAGCGCCTCGGAAGCGCCGAGACAACGGCCCTGGCTTCGAACATCGGCGGCCTTACAACGGCCCGATTCAAACGCGGTTTTGAATAATTAAAAACGGGGCGCACTGCGCCGCTGCGTTTTGCCCGGCTGGTGGTCGCCGGGCGGCAGCCTTCCGGCGGATGACGGCCGGGTAGAACGATCGCGGAGGGCGGATCGTTACAAAATTCACGGATTTAGTATCGAAATTAGAATTACGTTTAGATGGACATTTGGTTCATACTTGTTACACGCAATTTACTAATCGAAAGCAGAAGTTTTCTGAAGATTTAGCCTCTTTGGGGGCGGAAATTGAATTTATCGCGGTTAGCTTATCCAGAGTGCGATTATAACGTACGAGATAAAATAGCTTGGCCAATGTAACGTGCCACCTTTCGAGCACGGCTCGTATGCGCTCAGTCGGGATCAAGGTTCGAAAGGGCTACGAGATAACCAGACGTGTGCTTGTGATGTATAATTGTTTATTGAATCAATCAGAATGCATGTACAAAATGAAAATGTATCGGTGTGTAAGATATGCGTGAACAGTATGTGTGTGTGTTTGCGAGCAGTAAGTATGTACAATGTGGGCGAGGGGCGTGAACGGTATGTGTGTATATGTGTACGCGAGCAATAATTATATTAACAACGTCCAGGCGGTATACGTGATCGGTATGTGTGTGTACGTGTATGCGAGCAGTCAGTGTTTACAAGGTGTGAGATGTGCGTGAGCGGCATGCATGTATACGCGGATGCAAGCGGTAGATATATTTACAGTGTGTAAGAAATGTGCGTGAACGGTCTGTACGTATGCGCGCATGCAAGCGGTAGATATCGTTACAATGCGGTTTCGTAATGCAACGGCCGGCTCGGATCGTGCGGTGATAGTCTTTATTTATTCGACCGAGCTTACATAAATGCAGCCGGCATTTCGCGCTTTAAAGTTCGTGGAACTTGATTGACGGGTCGGCTTGTTGTTGTCGTATTTTTGCGTTCCTCTCGGCTCTTTAAACGCCGGGCGAGCGGTTTGTATACGCGTGAATGCGATAAGCGCGAGAGCGCTAGGCGAGAGAGCGCGAGGCGCGAGAGCGCGGGGCGCTCGGCGCTCGGCGTGAGAGCGCCGGGCTCGAGGATGCGATAATATCGCAGCCGCGGTAATTAACGTGTTGAGGGATTTTTGGTCGGGATGCTAGCGGGATGCGACGATTAGACGGGAGCGCCCGTCGGCGGCAGGTGACTCCCTACTAATATTAAAATAATATTAAAAATATGCCAATATTATTATAAAATAATTATATAAAATAATATTAGAAATTTACAAACATTATTTTTCAATGTAATCCTCTTGACTTTCAATGCACTTGATTTAACACTTCATAAGTTTATTTACGCTTTGATAAAAAAACACTAATTTAATTTACATTTATATAACTGAATTTATATTTAATTAATTAGAATATTTAATTAATTTATATTTACAAAAATAAATTTAAATAAAATAAAATTCTATCACAGTAATTAAACATTATGTAGTATTATCGAAAGGATTTCTTTAAAATTAAATAATAATAAATAATAATAAATAAATAATAATAATAATAAATTATTTTTAGCTACGTGTGTGTGAAAGGACTGTACACGCAATCCCGACGTAAATCTTTATTTCTATCGAATTTCGACTATAAATCATTAAGGATTGATTAGATGTTCTACAGAGAGAGAGAAAGAGAGAGTTGATTTCTTCGTCGCAGCATCTGTTTGGTACTTAATAAATCAATCATTTTCCGCACTCTTTAAAATTTATTAAAATAATATTAGAAAATATACAAACTTTATTTTTTTTAAAATTACATCATTTTATAACGTAATTCTTTTGTCCTTAAATGTACTTACTTTAATATTTCAGAAGTTTATTTATTTACGTCTTGAGAAAGAAAATATTAATTGAGCTTGATGGACTAAAGAAAATATCAAAGAGAGAAAATATTTATTGAAGAAGGAAAACATCAATTGAGCTTGGTGGACTAGAAAGTAATTAAAGAATATAAACATTATGGATTATTTTAGGGTTTACACCACCCCTAAGGCTTGAAAATTATAAGTTACTTTGTTCATTCTTTTGCGGAAATTATTCAAGTAATAAAAACTCTTTTATAATAACATATCTGGAACAAGAAACTAAAAATTTTTATTATCTACATGAAATTTGCTGAAGAAATACATATGCTTATTAAAAAATATTGATTATTGTGGAAATAGTGAACATGTGAAATGTTACGTCCAGATACGGGGAAAGGAGAGTCAGCAGAAGCAACTTATCTCTAAGCAAACGCTCTATGGCGCGTGCCTTCGAGTCGAACGAACTTACCCAAGGGCCCGAACAGGTCAACAACCGAAAGGGTCGCTTTTATTCCGCCGACAGGCCCGTTCGTTCGATGGTAAAGAAACCCTTTTCGGTAAAGGAACTGAATTCTTATTACCCGGGACGGGACCTGTGCGATCTTGGAAAGAACGGAAGTGCGAGCGGGTTAATAAATAATTATAAAATCAATTAATTGAACATTAAAAATTTAATTTATTCATTGAAACAAATATAAAAATATAAAAATATAAAAATAATCCTAATATAATTATGCGGTTATTATAAAAATCTTACAAGTACGTTTTTATGTGAGTGTATAAGTGTGTGATTATTCTTTGGCGCGGGTGTTACATAAATTCGGGGGTCGTCAATCGGAATGTTATGGGGGAAGATTCTAATGTTTAAATTTTAATCCCGATTAGAATTTGCAATACTGAATAAAAATAAATAAGTGTAAGAAAATAAAAAAGAAAGTAAAAATGTGAGAAAATTGTGTAACGTGTAGAGAGCATTATTGGACTTCTTCTAGGAGAATTGTAGAGGAGGGATATTTCCTCCAGAGGACCTGAATAGGAACTCCGACAGAGAGGCAGCGGTCGGAGATAAACCATGGGATGTGGGTGTCAGGAGGACTTTCTATTAATACTTTCCGCAATTGTTCATGATCTACGTCGTCGGGGCTTATACAAAATATTCCTTCTGGTAAGGGGAGCTCGAGAGGAGGAAACTGAGATATCAACCAGTCGCGAAACTGGTCATCACTTAACTCTCTCTATGGAAAGGCCGACTCTTCCTCGGAACTAAGTGATTCGTGGTCGATATCGATTGACTCGAAATCATTCAATCCTTGTTCCAGGAGTCTTTCTCTCTCCTTGAAGTCGTGTGTCTCCTCTTTGAAATGGCACTCGGGGTGATGAGGAGAGGAAGGAAGGGAATCGCTGAGGATAATAGTTGAAACGGGAGACAGCGATCTTGAAGGGGAAAGAATTTGTTCAGAAGAGGAGGGAGAGGAAGTAGGAGTCCTAGGAGGTTGGTGTTCGGGAGAAGGAAGAGACGGATTGAGGGAAGAAATCGGGGAGTATCGAAGACTAACGGAACTAAATGTATGGTTGGTCGTCTGGGTGCCGAGAGTGTTAGTATTATTATTATTTGTCGTCGTATTATTATTATTTGTCGTAGTATTATTACTATTTATCGCCGTACTATTACTATTTATCGCTGTACTAATACTACTGTCAGTGGGGTTAGAACGCGGGTAAGCACTTTCTGCCAGAGCCCGAGCCAATACTTTCCTCTCACGTCTATTGTGAAGGTTTCGCCTGCGCTTGATGACCGCTCGCAATCTCCATTTTTTAGTATTTTCCACTAAGGGAATAGTAATTGAGATGTATGGTAGCGAGGAAGAGAAAATCAAAATTTATTGAAAAATAATTCTTGGATTTAATTATTTAGAGACAACTTCCACTCTTATATAAAATTTAGATACCTAAATGTATATACTAAATGTATATGTGTATTTTTTAATAATGAAATTGGAAGGGATTGAAGAGGAAAAGCCACGGATTCGACGGTGCAAACAGTCAATTCAGAGTGGCTTGCAGAAGTGGAGGAAGAATCATGGATTCGAGGCTGCGAATGCAGGGAACTCGAAATGACCGTTGGAGAAATCACGGATTTAATGCTGCAGAGGCAGTGAATCCAGAGTGACTCGAAAGTGAAGGAGAGGTCGCGGATTCGAAGCTGCGAATGCAGAGAATCCGAAGTGACCGTTGGAGAAGTCACGATTTAACGTTGCGGAGGCAGTGAATCCAGAGTGACTTGCGGAAGTGAAAGAGGAGTCGCGGATTCATGAGTACGAATGCAGAGAATCCAAAGTGACCGTTAGAGAAGTCACGGATTTAACGCAGCGGAGGCAGTGAATTCAAAGTGACTTGAGAAGAAGTCACGGATTTAAGGCTAAGAATGCAGAGAATCTGAAGTGACCGTTGGAGAAATTGAGGAAAGTCACGAATTTACTGTCATAGATAATGGAGATTCGAAAAGGAGAGTACAGATAATTAAATTTAGATTCAGAAGAATACCTTTAATTTTCTTTGTAGATCCAAGTATTACTCTAGTAACAAAAACAGAGAAAACTATGAATAAGTAGATTCTTAAAATGCTCGGATCTACTATTACTTGTTGAAATGACTGGAGAAATCTCGGCTGTGAGCTCCAGAGAACGTACTCCTTGTTAGGGTTCTCGCTCTGGCAACTTGTACGCACCGCATTTTAACTCGCTCTGGGAACTTGTATGCACTTGACTTTAACTCGCACTTACTTCGTGTTTGCACTTACTTCGAGACTCTACTTAATGAATGTTTGGTGAAAAAATCCGGTTTATATTCTATTTTTAGTTCACGCCCTCCGTTAGATTTAACGAATCAGAGGTCATCTTCCAAGAGCGAAGAAGTCTTAAGATTTATTGGCGTTTATTGTTTATTTAATGTTACCTATGTCTTGATTGATTGCGCAATCCTTACTCTAGTGTACAGAGTTCACTATGATTAACTGTTTATCATGATTGATTATTTACTTTTATTGCATCGAGCGTTTGTGCAGTTTCCCAATTTCGTTGTCGATTTATCTCTGTCAGGGATGTGAACCAAGATGTTTTCCGGATCTCTCATTTCGGTTCTTATTATTACTGATGTTGCTGAGTATATTTCTCAATAATTATTTGCCTAAGTTTCCTAATTTCGGTAGTCGTCTGACCTTTGTCAAAAAGGTGAGGCAAGATGTTTTCTGGGTTCCTCGGATTTTTTATCTGAGTCGCTTTCCTTACTATGACAATCTATATTTCGCAATGAAAGAAAAGAAAAAACGCGTGTCTACTTGAATTATAGGAAAGAAAAGAATCGTGGAGTCCACAGGACGTAACAGAAAAAAGTTACGATTTTTGTTAAAAAGTACAGTATAATAATGTGAATTGCAAAAAACGTATTGTATATTACAAAATGGATATGTACTTCTTCAGCAATTTTTATGTAGATAATAAAAATTTTGGTTTTTTGTTCCGGATCAAACCATGTGGCAACAATCCAAAATACCCTAAAGGCGTGCGCCCGATAAAAGGCTTCGCGATATGGCTCCTGCGCTGCCATTTTCTTTTAAAAAACAAATGTAAAAATATTTTGGTATACTCAAATGTTGATATAATAAAGGCATTATAAAAGAATTTTTATTATCTGAATAATTTCCGCAAAAAAAGATGGCCAAAGTTACCTATAATTTTCAGGCCTCAGGGGGATGGTGTAACCCCTTAATATAAACTGTTCTATATGTATGTACATGGTGTTACACATCATACTATACAAACTAAAAGAGCATATTTCTGATATAAATTGAAGTAGAAAATGTCTTATAAACATGAGTTCAATTTAAAATGATTATTCATTTACAAGCGTTTAAAGTTTATAAATAATAACATATTTTAAATGGATAATAAGAAAGAAAACAAAAATTATATAAATTGTTTGAATTGACATTTTTATGGTATTAGCACACGGTATAATACGAAAAACATAATTGTTCCTTATTTGTTCATATGCGTCATTAATATGTTGTATTAATGCAACTCAAGTATTAAGTAGTTAATATATTAGTTATTAAACTTTCGTTAGTATATTAAACTTTCCATATTGCCCCACAGATGAAAATCTGAAGGAGTGAGGTCTAATGATTACAATGGCTAAGCAAGATGCAGAATTATTTCGAATACGAAAGAGATATACTTAATTACTTAATCCATTTTAGATCATATTATATTGTGTATTAATACTGAAGAACATGGGCGTCCGCAGGGTGGGGGGGGGGGCAAAAGGGGGCATTTGCCCTCCCCTGAAATCAGTAAAAAATTAAGCTAAGTCACAAGATAAGTCTAAGGTAGCGCCGATGTATCGCCCGATATCAAAAAACGTTGCTAATGGCAACGCTGGATGAAACTAAAGGAATGATTGAAGCAGATGAATAAGTAGAAGTAGAAGGAGGCGAGACCGAGGATTGAATTTCAAACTGGTCGATTGTCTCTCTCTCTCTCTCTCCTCTCTCTCTCTCTCTCTCTCTCTCTCTCTCTCTCTCTGGGTCACGCAAAATACACGTGTCGAAGTGAGTCTGCACTTAAGTAATCCATATTGTGAGATAAGGTTGTCGTTCGGGGAAGAACTGCGGCACCGTTGTTTGACGTGGCGTGGGATTTTGTTGACGATCGACACGGTATCTCTCAGATCACTGTGGTGGTGACAGCGGCGTTTATTGCCGGTCGGCGGCTTCCTCCGGCGACCTGTCAAGAGGGCGGCCATTGTGATAGTCTGTGGTAGGGGCTCGCAACTCGGGGCTCCGACTTCGCAGTGGCGATCATTCCGGGGCTCCGGAGCGGACCGGGAAATTTGAAATTGCTGTTTTTGGCTGTCCTCGCATAAGGGCTTCGGGAATGGAGTCCGGAAATGAGGACTGCGGTGAGTCGTCGGTGTCGGGGGCTGGTTCGGTTTCGCTGACGGATGTAACTCACGCGCCGACTCCTTTTATGTCATCGGCAGACATCCACGCTTTACGTGGTCGGCTACTCAGAGGACGTGGTGAAATTAAGAAGATCATGACGTCGAGCAAGGATGCAAAGGATAAGCGAAGGGCTGTCGAGGACTCTCTGAGTGAACATTATGAGGCCTTTAACACGATTGCAACGGCGTACGTGCAAGTTGTGGCGTCGATGCATACTATGTCATCCATCAAAGAAATGATACAGGGGGAGATCGGGAAGGTATGCACGGATCTCTTCAGGGCCTCAGGCATTGCTGAGAGGAATGAAAAGTGTGAGGACGCTCGAGATAGCTATGCATCGGTGGCTCGGGTGAGTGTGGCGGACAGGGTACGGGTTCCCAGGGGTCCGGAGGTCGTCATCCCGAAGACTGTCAAAATTGTGATCGGTCCTAAACCTGAGGCAGTAGGAAGATACACATCTTCCCAAGAAACCAAAGAAGCCGTTCAGAGGGCCATTGATCCTGGTAAAATGGGCCTTAAAGTTTCTCGGCTGATCAAGATCCGGAACAATGGGATCAAAATCGAGGCGTGTGACGTGGATATCGGAAAACTTAGATCCTCTCGCGGCCTGTGTGAAGCGGGACTGGAGGTGAAGGAAGAGGCCAAGCTCAACCCGAGGGTCATTATCCGGAATGTTCCGGTGGAGTTATCTGAAGAGGATATCATGAGCCAGCTTTTGAAGAGGAACCTGGATGGAGAAGAGGACAACATAAGGATCATATACAGGTTTCCGGCGCGTGCGGGCAGGGCTGTCTCCAGCTGTGTGGTCGAGGTTTCCTCTAACATGCGTAAGAAACTACTGTCTAGGGACCGTATTTTTCTGGGCTGGTCGGCCTGCACAGTCGGTGACCATGTAAAAGTTCTGCAATGCTACAAATGCCTGAGCTTTGGACATATTGCGAAAAATTGTAGTGGTGACGCCCGTTGTTCTCACTGTTCAGGAAAGCATGAAACTATAGCCTGTGATAAGCGTAACGAGTCGCCATGCTGTTTCAACTGTAAATCGGCTAATGAGAATTCTATATCACACACAGCATATGATGTTAATAAATGTAGTGTACTTAGGCGTAGAATTACGGCGAAAATCCACACAATTAACTATGACTAATGTCCAGGTGTGCTCTGGGTCTGATGAGCACCTACGGGTGTGCCACGTTAACTGCCAGAGTCTGTTCGCTCACATCGATCAATTCAGGGATTTTTTCAGTAACCATTTCTTTCATGTGATTTGTTTATCTGAAACATGGCTTAAGCCAGGCATAACTGATGCTATGGTACATCTCCCTAGCTATATATTGATCAGATGTGACAGACTTGGTAAGAATGGGGGTGGAGTTGGTGTGTATGTACATATTAGTTTGAGCGGGAAGCAATTATACGCATCTGACGGGTTATATCAAAAGCGACCAGAATTTATGTTAATTGAAATAGCTTGTTCGAATGTTTATAAGGTTCTAATCGCGGTAGTGTATCGACCACCTAAGGCTGGTTTTTTCAGGGATTTTAAGGACAAATGTCTAGAATTATACATGGGGTATCGAAATCTTGTAATCATGGGTGATTTTAACAGTAATTTATATTGCGACAGCTTCGACGCTAAGCTATTACAGGAATTTGTTTTTTCAAACGGACTATTTCTGGTTCCTCTTAGCGCGACACACCATACCTCCACCTCCAGTACATTGTTAGACCTCTGTATCTTGGACAGTGAACAGAAGCTAGTAGACTACGGTCAATGTCCTGTTCCCTTTCTCTCAATGCACGATCTGATATTTGTTCGGCTGAGCTTGCGTACTGCTGCGGTATCCGGGGGGAAGCTGAGGAGAAGGGATTTTGGCAAATTGCAAAATGAAGTGTTCCTTGAAGATCTGAATAGCCAGGATTGGGAAGGGTTTATCACCACAGTTTGTGAGAATGAGAAAGTTGAACTGCTTAACAGGAACTTGATGTCAGTTTTTGGATGTTCACGCTCCCTTGCGTGAATGGGTTTGTAAAAAACGACCCGCGCCGTGGCTTACCAGTCTGATCGTCCAACGCATGAGAGAAAGGGATCGAGCCAGGCGTGCGTGGAGAAAACATTGTAAACCTGAGTTATATAGAGTTTTTAAGTCATTGCGCAACGAAGTACAATCTCGAATTCGGAGGGTCAAAAGGAACTATTATCGGGGGGTTCTCGATAGAAAACAGAAAGCTACAGTGATGTGGGGGGAGTTGCGGCGACTTGGACTGATAGGTTCAGCGGCTACTCCTGATCTGCACGGACTTGACTTAAATGATATGAATCTAGCCTTCTCTGCTCTGCATGCCGACAGGGAGTTTGACTTTGTAGGCGGAGATGAAGTCACCTTGGACTCTGGACAGTTTGATGATTCTGAGTTTTTCTTCCTCAACGTATCTCCCTGCCAGGTCCTGAATATTGTTCACAGGGGTGGGTCGGAGGCCATGGGGGTAGATGGAATTTCAATCGGGTGTCTTAGACTGGGGTTACCCAGTCTTCTTCCGTACTTGACGCACTTGTTCAATTTCCTTCTGCAGAATTCGCTCTACCCTGAGCTATGGAAGCGTGCGTTAGTCAGACCTATTCCTAAGGTTAAGTCCCCAGTCTCTCCCTCGGATTTTAGGCCTATCTCGTTGCTTTGCTCGGGATCTAAGGTGATGGAGAGGATTGTTTTTGAGCAAGTCGTGGATTATTTAGAGACCAATTATCTACTAGATGATTTTCAGTCGGCATATAGAAAAGGCTTTAGCACGCAAACAGCACTTCTTAGAGTTCTGGATAGTATGAGAGAAGCTGTAGATAAGAGAATGGTTACGGTAATGGTTCTTTTTGATTTCTCCAAAGCATTCGATCGCGTTTGCCACGGTAGACTGCTAGACAAACTGAGGAGGCTCAAATTCTCTAAGCCAGTAATCCAATGGTTCAGGGCTTATTTAAGGGGCAGAAAGCAGGCAGTTCGTGACTCAAATGGTAATACCTCTTCGTGGTGCCAACTGTCCTGTGGGGTACCGCAAGGATCGGTGCTGGGGCCTTTGCTGTTTAGCCTGTATCTGAGTGACTTCAGGGAAGTGATCGGTTGCTGCGAATACAGCTACTACGCGGATGATCTGCTAATCTACTTGAGTGGTCCACCGGACAGAATCAACGAGAGCATTACTCAGATGAACAAGGAGATTGATGCTATTAGATCCTGGGCTATATCGAACGGACTGATGCTGAATGACTCCAAAACCCGGGCCATGATAGTTGGGAGTGCCAGACACCTAAACTCTATACGTGAGATACGGGCTAAGAATATAATGGTAGGAGACAACATAGTTCCACTCTCAGAGTCGGTAAAGTATCTGGGCGTGAGCATCACTGAAACCCTTGACTGGAACGAGCATGTCACTCACTGCGTGAGGAAGGTTAACATGACTTTGTATAGGCTGAAGGTGTGCAAAAGATTCCTGCCGACGTCCGTACGCAGTACTTTAGTGACAAGTCTGATAAATCCGCTGATCGACTATGCCTGCCTAGCATATAGTGGGCTAACGAAGGAGCAGAACCTAAAGATCCAGCGTGCCTATAACTCGTGCGTAAGGATGGTCTTAGACGTCAGGAAAATGGAACACATCACACCATATTACGCGAAACTAAAATGGTTAAAAGTCGATAAGAGAAGAGAGTATTTTCTTGGCATGTTTATGTACCGCCTGTTGCAGTCAAATAGACCGAAATACCTCTTCGATAAATTTACTTACCGCCAACATCTCGGTGTTCGTACTACGCGAGTCTCTAATCAGTTGCTAGCATTACCGTATTGTAGGACGGAAACCTACAAAAAATCATTTACGTACGCGGCGGCTGATTATTGGAATCGACTTCCTGTTTTACTGCGTGACCTGCCTAGTTGTTCACTTTTTCGTAGCGCATTATATGATTATCTTTTGAAAGAATCGTAGCGACATTATTGTTTTTGTTATGTTTTTGTTTATTTTTTCTTATTTTATCGCTAGTGTTAAGCAGATAGTCTCCGTCGACTCACTTCTGCATTTTTCTTATATATTATCTATTTGCATTGCGAAGCGATATAATTACATGTTGGATTATAAACTAACATGATCTTGAGCGCCGTATTATAATATTGTACTGTTATCTTCTGCTTAGTGCTCTCAAGGGTTACCCCTAACCCAGAGTACAAATAAATTGCTATCTATCTATCTATCTATCTCTCTCTCTCTCTCTCTCTATCCTCGGTTTTTTAAAAAAGTTTTGTATGTCCATGTGTGTGCTCGAATATTATACATATATTATATAATAATATTTCAAAAAAAGCTATCAAGAAGACTTTTTCAAAAAGATTTTTTCTTGACAATATGTACTTTCTTTATTCACTCGATTTATTGCAATCTTTGTAAAAAGCAGAGGCAGGCGTTGATTAAATAATAAATAAAAGATGAGATCTTATTTGATTTTTGAAAAGCAGGCGAAATAAATTAAATTCAAGCAAGGCAGAGAGAGAGAAGCATTGAAAAACTAAAATTCTATCAACACCAGAAAAAATGTATTTTCTGATTATGGATTAGGGCAGAGATCGGCAAGATTAGCACAACTTTGCCCTTCCTTTATTCCAGTACTGAGATTTATACTCCGTCCAGCAAGAGAACTACCACGGATTGGACGAAAATTCGTCCATTTCGCGCAGGTCTTGTCTAGAAAACCCCCCCTTCACGCCGTCGTACTGCTCGTGCAGCTTGTATTTACGTATACGGTACTGAATATCACGTCACGCTCTCTCCACTTTGCCCGCCTATGCGCAGATTGTGGTAGTTTTCTCGCTGGACGGAGTATACTTGCACATTTCGGTCCGATTCCGTGACTCACACATCTATTGCCCCCCCACTCACAGCTCGCGCGTTAGCAACGAGATACGCGTAACTAAGAAGCGCCTGCCTTTGCTTGCTTTCTACAAATGAGATTTTTGCAATAAATTAAGCAAATAAAGAAAGTACATATTATCAAGAAGAGATCTTTTTAAACAAGTCTCCTTGACAGTTTTTCTTTTAAATATTATTATATAATATAAAATAGCACGCACATGGACATACGAAACTTTTTAAAAAAACCGAGAATAGAGACAAGCGACCAGTGTGAAATTAAATCCTCGGCTTCGCTTCCCTCTACTTCCACTAATTTATCGGCTTCAATTATTTCCTCAACTTCATCCAACGTTGCCATTAGCAACGTTTTTGATATCGGAGAATACATCGACGCTACTTCAGACTTATCCTGTGAAGAAAAAGTTGAAGTCCTTATAAACACGTAGGTTCCGGAGAAAAGTTTCAACTTCAAAAAAATCAGTGGAAAAAGGAACTTTCGATTTGAATGGCTACGGACATATGCCCCTTGGTTGGCATATTCTGAACTTGCTGACGGTGCCTTCTCGGTAAATTTTGTGTTCTTTTCAAGCAAAAGGTCCGTCGACGATTGCAAGGTTCTTTTATTTTGAAAGGATTCAAGAAATATAAAAATTTTAATGAGGCAGCACGAAATCATGTTCAATCAGAGTGGCATAAACAGGCTGTTTCGGATGGAATCAATTTGATGGTCATAAAGGAAAACAAGAAACTGAGCATTACTAGTGTAATTTCCCAATCCAGAGCAGATTTGATTACAAAGAACCGCAAAAAGTTATGTTCGATACAAATAATAGTTTTCTGCGGAACTCATGACTTGGCTCTTTGTGGCAAAACGTCAAATGAATCGGTCTTAAGACAGCATTTAGAAGAAGGCGCACGGAATGCGCAATATACATCTGTTAGAACCGAACATGAGATAATTGAAATTTGTGAAAGCATAATAGCAAATGATATTGTTTCAAAAGCTAATGCCTCCTAATGCTTCTCAATTCTAACAGATAAGATTACAGGGTAGAACAGCTTTCTTTAGGCGTCAGATTTGCCGATTTTGAAGATGACAAATTAATTATACAAGAAGAGTTTCTTGGCTTTGTTGAGCTTAAAAAATTTGATGCTTAATCTATTTCCGATGTTATTTTAGCGAAATGCCAAAGCTTAAATTTAAACATGGCATATTGTGTAGGCCAGGGGTATGATGGGTGCGCTGCAATGGCGGGAAAAGAGAATGGCGTGAAGAATATAATACAACGAAAATACCCGAATATTCATTATGTTCATTGCTCGTCACACAGATTGAACCTGGTTGTTCATGATTTGAATGAATTGAGTGAAGTCAGGAATACTATAGGTACAATAAAAAAAATAAAATTTTTTTAGGGAAAGTAATATTCAAAGAAAACTGGTTCCTTCAATCCCTATGCTTTGCGAAACACGTTGGACAGAGAAGCACAAATCTATTGGCTTATTTAAAAAGCATTTCGGAACAATATTGGAAAAATTGCTTGAAATTTCTGAAGGGTTCACTAGTAGTAAGCAAAAAGCTAATTGTTTATACTGTGCCGCAACTAGCCCGACATTTCTATTATGTCTATGGTAAAACTGCATAAAAGGTTACACCTCACAGATTTTAACGCCACTTAAATATGTTGTATAGGGGACGTTCTTCTAACAATAAGTAATTCTCCGCAAGAAAGAAGTAGGGGACGGCATTGGTTTAGAAGATATAACAAATTGAAGTTTGATATTAAAATTTGTGTATGCTGTAATAATCTATTGTTTTTTGATTGAAAAAGGCTGTTTATGACTTTTACGCGTGGGCGGGAGAGGGGTGAAGCCTACGCATTCAATAAATAATATTTTTCACTTTAGATATTTATTCACTGAAATAAGCAAAAATGAGGAAAAATAATAAACTACATATATAGCTACATGTAGCTACAAGTATAGCTACAAGAAAATCTATTAACTTATTCTTATCCTCAATAAGACTCAGAAATTCGTGTAGTCGCATGTTGAAAACTATTGACGAACTGTGAGAAATAGATAAAACCGATTATTGAAAACATATCCATGACTATGTACCTATATGCCGTAAATGTAAACAAAAACTTTTTTCACATCTACTCTACAAGAAATACAACGTACACTAAATTCACTGTTCCTAATCTTAGTTTATAACATCTAAGAAGAAGCATTAAAATTGTGAAACTTTAATTTGTCATATCTTTTAAACCAATTCCGTCCCCCACTTCTTTCTTGCGAAGAATTACTCAGAAAAACCTCCCTTATAACATATTTAAGTGGCGATAAAATCGGTGAGATGTAACCTTTTATGCAGTTTTACCATGCCTATTTATAATGTCAAAATATTCCGAAATATTAGAACCAATTTCTGTATTACTACAAAATAAACAAATAAATTTGGTTATGAGAAAGAAGGAACGAGAGATAGAAAGTGAGCGAGATAAATAGAGAGAGAAAAACGAGCAGTTGAGGGAAGCGTCAGTTTGGTCACAGAAGAGATAGGAATTACTAATGATCGGAATATTAGTAAATTAAACCAGAGCCGAATTAAGTAATGATAAAATACTGTCTTTACTTATCACTGTAATCGTTGTACAAAAGAATTGGTGTCACTATTTCGTTAACGAAATTGATGCTCGAGTTGCGATATTGCTCGCTCTTTGACTGAATCGTTCTCGGAATCGGATGAATTGTTCGCGTGAATTTACTTGAAGCAAGTGAGAGGGATTCCCGTTTTTCGGACGTTTATATAAGTCATCGAAATCGAGAATGTTCGCCGAATCAATTGAAATTAGGTCAATAGACCGCGTCGATATAAAGGCACATAAGAAATCATAATACTTGGAAATAACAGACGGTATTTACCTGGCTTTATGGTCCTTTATATCTTTTGATTGTTCGTTCGGAAAACAATTCAGCCAAACATGACGAGACTAACGAACGTTTCAACCGAGTTATAATAAATAAGAGAGAGACACACAACAAAGTAATAAACGAAAGAATAAGAATCGCACTAAGTAATAATACAATAAGTGAGCAGGGAAATAATCATAATTGAATATCCAACACATTTAAACGCTTTAACAGACAGTATTTTTACGGGATGCGAGAAGTTCAGCTGCTCGATTGGTATTGAGATTAAAATACCACGGATTGTATCAAAACAAATTAAAAGAGTGAACTATTCCACAGAAGATCCCAAAGAATACTATAAACTAAGCCTGTTTTTACCGTATATATATTCGCTTATAAGTTCTATGAGCATTAGATTCTCTGAAGAAAATTCAAGTATTTTCAACCTTTTCCGTTTGTATCCTTCCACTTTCAAAACCATGACCCGTGAGCAAAGCAAGCAGTTATTGTTAGAGATTAATGAGAGTGGTTATTTAATGAGGGTCTTGTATGGCACAAGATAATAAAAGACTCTGAGATATCTATCCTGGACGACATGCTGCCAAATTTGTGCCTACAATTCAAACTGTGCTTTTCAAATCGCTATCGTTGCCTGTTACGACAGCAACAATAGAGAGATCGTTTAGCACCTTACGGTGAGTTAAGACATGGTTGCGCTGAACAATGTCTGAATCCAGAATCAGTGGTCTTTGTATGTTAAGCGTTTATAGGCAAAGGATTGCAAATAATGAAAAAAACTTTATCACTCAAGTGATAGACAAATTTGGTCAGGATGATAAAAGACTAATTTTTCTGTTTCGCCAAAATTGAAAAAAAGAAAATAACTGAAATCAAATGAAAAAAGTTAAGAAATAAAATTAAAAAATAAATAAATAAAATAAAAAAATACAAGAACATAAAAAAACAAAAAATAAAAATAAAATAACAAAAATTTTAAATTTACAATTTAAAAAAAAATTTTTTTAAAACAAAAAATAAAAAAAAAATTTTTTAAACTAAAAACGCAAAAAAAAACAAGTATTCTAATTCTGAAAGTAACATTTTGAATCATGCCCTCTCTGGAAAAAATTCTGCGGACACCCATGAGAATGTATTAATACTGAAGAATGTTAATTTGAACAATTTATGTAATTTTTGTTTTCTTTTATATCTTCCATTTTTAATAAAAAAATGTTCTAGAAAATTGTGCTATCGTCTATAAACTTTATGCATTTGTAGATGGATAACCGTTTCGAATCGGACCTATACACTGAAAAGAAAATTCTGGATAAATTTGTGAGATGTATTTAGTAATACTTTTATTGAAATATTTGATTATTATTACCGATTATAATAATAGTAACAAAACGTTTTGTAATAATTATAAACATTTTAAAAGAGCAAATATTTTGTGTTTAATTAAGCCTAACTAAATTATGTAGCACTTATTAGTATTACTAAATAATGTATTAAGTAGTAAGTATTACTACTTTAGTAAGTATTACTAAATAATTTAGTAAGTATTACTAACAATAAGTAATCCGATTATTTTTTACGAAAATTATCAATTTACTGTTCCTTTGTCTTATGAGCAACATCGCGTCGCGCTGCGACTTGTCTGAACTCATTGTTAGTCATTCTGTCGGCGTTCATGAAGACGTGAAAACGGCTTTAAAATTAACGATTGTGAAAATTCATAAATTCATAATTCATAATTTCATAATTCTAACAAATGAGTGAATTGGAAAATCTTCTCTTGGTTTGGGGACTTAAACATCTCATTGATATATTAAAAGGTATGTATAAGCTTATATTAAAAGATATAGCTTATTATTTTTCTTTTCTCAAAGTGATTTTTTATAATCTGTGAATCTAATCTATAGATCAATTGATATCACAAACATGCGCGCGTACATACATACGCATAGATGCATCACATTTTCTGCTTTGATCTGTATATACCTATATAAACGTATTGCTCATCTTCGTATCGTACTGTTGCAAATAATTTTTCAGAATTTTTGTGAACGGAATATATACATTGTCATGATAATACGACATAAGAATACACAACAAAGTCTGTATCTATTTCAAATGAACAGGTGACTATTTCAAATTTGGACCAATAATGTCTGAAGAATATTATATGAAATATAAAGCGCGCAGTTTGGTGAGTTATTAAATAATGTAAGTATACTAATAATTTAGTAATACTTACTAACACTTTAGTAATACTTACCAATAATTTAGTAATACTTATTAGAGATTTTCAGTAATACTTATTAATGATTTAGTAATCCCACATAGCATGTAATATTACAGGAATATTACAACAATATTATTTTTCCATAGCAATATTACAATGAGATATAGCATAAATATTTCTGGAATATTACTGAGATATCTCAGTAATATTAAAATGTCCGCCAAAATGAATCGCAGTAATATAGTGGTGACATATCACAATTGTATTACTGCAATTATATTGCAATATTTATATAATATTTATATAATATTGCAAAGAATTAAATAATTTCAATATTTTTAAATTACAAATAAATTGAAATTGTAATTCTTGTGTGCAGGAAAATCAAGCTTATCGTAAGAAAGGTGAAGTTGTATACATTCTAAAGAAAAGTAAGAATAAGACAGGGAATCGATTGTGTGTATTACACAACTGAGTAAAAATTACAAAAATGAACAAATAATTTATTAGAAAAATTATACTTTTGTTAGTCCAAACCTAACTTATTCATTTTGTAATTTTCATTCAGTTGATACACGATCTTTTAAAATAATTCTTACTTTTTTTACAATTTATACAAACTTTTCTAACAACCTTTCCTAACAAGCTTGATTATTTTGCACCCAAGAATCACAATTGCAATTTGTTTAAAAATATTAAAATGATTGATTTCTCGCAATATTACGTACACATATACACTACAATAAATTTTGCAGTAATACAATTGTGAAATGTCATCACCATTGTTATGTTGAAACAGAAATATTCGAAGAAAATACAAATAATTATTCGAAAAAATAAAAAATAAATAGATAAAAACTTAGAGAATATACTAGCAAAAAGTAGAAGAGAAATGACAAAAATTCGTGATATGCTAATATTTTTTTTTATTACAGTCAGATTTTATTTATTAATTATATAGTAAATGCAATAGTAAATACATAGTTTTAAAAAATGCAACAGATTATTATATTGTTGAATATGTAAATAACAATAGTTTCAAGGTTTTGACATAACACTTTTGTAAGCTCTATCCTGAGTGTTTCTAAATAGTTCAAATTACTCGATCTAATAAATCACTTCAATCATCACTATTATCCTCCGTAAATACTCGTAAATCTGCGTCTCTTTTCTCTCCATTTTGTGACTTTTCTTTCTTCAATCTAAAAAGTTTTAATTGCTAAATATTATCTGTGCAATAACATTAATTATTATAAATAATAAATATTTTTGAATTATGGGACTTACTCTTCTCGAACCAGACGAGTAGGTGCATTGGTAAGCCAAAATCCTATTTTTTGATCGCATAGTCCTCTTTTTCATTAAATTTATGACGAAAAATGACATCTAAAATATTAAATTTCAATTACTTTTAACTTTAATTAGAATAATGTAACAGTAATTTATTTATTTCACATAACTTACCCAAAACGCATTTACATATAGCCAAATTATAAAACGGTTCTTTTTTTTTGCTTTCCAAAATAGCTATATTTACATCCTAAAGAATTAATAAAAATTAAACTCATTACTTTATTACTATAGACGTCATCAACAGTTTTTCCTCCTC
This sequence comes from Lasius platythorax, assembly GCA_963971435.1. NCBI lineage: Eukaryota > Metazoa > Arthropoda > Insecta > Hymenoptera > Formicidae > Lasius > Lasius platythorax. The sequence continues at coordinate 19,716,744 of OZ020536.1, read as the reverse complement.
GATAGTATAATTTAGTAACCTGTAATAATCATTAAATATAAAGCAGTAACATATAATTTTATTTATAATGTATTAATACATGCGTAAACCTTCACCATTGTCAATACAGGTGTTCGACAAGTAGCTGGCCAAATAAAAGGTGGAGATTAGGTCATGTGAACAATTCTTTATCATTTTAGTAAATTCTCACAATAATTATTGTGTTATTAATTAATTAAAATATCTGAGTCCATGCATTCACTGGCTCAGATATTTTAATCAATAACGCAATAATTATTGCGAATTTAGTAAAATACACATGACTTTTCGTTTTTATGACCCTCCAATCTTCCTTCATCTTTCGTTTGGCCAGTTACTTATCGGACCTCCTGTACAAAAGATTAAGCAATAAAATGCTAGTAAATCAATGATATTAATGTTAAAGAGAAAAATATTGTTACTTTTTGTGTGTATAAAATGTAGAAAATTGAACACACATATAAGCATTGTCAACAACTCAATTACAATATATTATATGTATATACATATATATGTGTTTATCACTGAACACAATCTTTAATCTATATATATTTGCATTGCAGATGAATTGACACATGGGAAATAATTTGTCTGTTTAAAAAAGTGGATTAGCATTATTTGTTGATAACTATAAAATAATTATTTATTGTAACAATATCAAAAAATTAAAAAATAATTGATTGAAATATAGTTTTTATAATATACTGCTGCTATATTTCATATTATAAACATTAACTATTATAACCATACATTCAAACAAAATAGTAATGCCATTAAAACTACCTTTATTAACAATCTAATTTTAAAAAATAATTTTTTTAAATAGCCAAATAATTTTTATTATTCTAATTTTAAAAATTGAATGTAGAAATGATAAAAATGTATATATGTACCACTTTTTTATAAAAATCCTTATTTTTTAATTTTTCTTCCAAGCTTTTCAGTTGTTCTGTATTTTCAATTGGAAATAGATTAACAATGTCGTCATGTTCATCATTGTCAACTTTATTATCATTTGGACGTCCTGATGATTTACCTAAATCATTGATACGTTTTTGTATATCATTTAATTTGGTAAGGATAATATTTTCCTTTTTTATATTTAATTTTTGTAATTCTATAATTAAAAATTAAATTTTATAGTATTTAACAATTAAAAATTATTTAATATCAATTTCTACTAACAATTAAATAATCAATCTTTTCATTATTTGTTAAAAATGTGTGATTTATGTCTGCTGAAACATCTTTAATGTAAGATGTTTTTACGGAATTATTATTCTTTTCTACAATTGTGATATCAGCATCACGTTTCGTCAATATTGCGTTATCTGGAATGAAAATCAAGAAAAGAATCTAATTATATGGGCTGCTTTCGCGACAGAATCAAAATGATTCAGATTAAAATGATCCGTACATATGATTGATCAAATCTGAAATTTCATTATGAATTCATTAATGAAATTTCAGATTTGACCAATCAAACGCACGGATCATTTTAATCATTTTTGAAAGCAGCCATAAAACAAAAAGCATTGTAAATGATAAATTAATACAACAATTAGAAATGCACTAATTACAATATTTTACATATAGCTAGAAATATATAATTACCATTATTTTCGATACTACTAAATGATAATTTGGTGATGTTAGATGTTGAAGGAAACTCTGGATATGTGATGGATTCAATTGCTTTTTTTGCAGCATTTTCAGTTTTTTTAGATTTTTTTTTTTGAGGATATTCTTCATCATCTGAATCTTCACTTGATAGGACACGACGTGCACGAGATTTTCTAGTCTTTTTTGCATTTTCAATATCACTAATATCAGTCAGCTGTTCTGCTAAGGACACTTTTTTCATAGCATTATCATAATCAGCTGCAATAAAATAAATATTTTCATCACATTTGTATATATATTATAAAAACTTTATTATTATCTTACGTGCAGTTCCAAAAATCTGTGTAACACTTAAAAATTTCCAATTTTTATCAGGTTCTTCTCTCTTCGAGACTGCTTTTAAAATTTTTCTTTCATCATATGGAGGCCATTTACAGCTTTTCTTATCTGTGCTTAACCAAACAGTTGGAACAGCAAATATTCCATCATTAAATTCAACGATTGAAAACATATTAGTTTTTTTCATTAATTATATGTAGTGTTAAAAAAGGGATCTAAAAAAGATATTTACAGAAACAAAAATTTTACTAGAAATATATATTACTACATATCAACTGTATAATAAAAATAATAATTAATTATAGACATAATATTTAATTAATCTATGATCAGAAATAAACAATCAAAATAAACTTAAAATCATGAAATTAATTTTTTATAGGATATTGAGAATGCGATCAATAATCGAAATGATATCGAGGATATTGAAAGCGATACTTCATACCTTGAGCAAAACTTTAAATCTGAAATTAAACAATGGGCTATAGATTATTGTTCGAGATTGAGCGAGAAAGGATGATCGACGCCTTAACAATTAAACCTAATCATAATTGCCGCGCAAAGACGTCTCGCGTCATGCCGCAGCTCGCGCGAATCGCCGGTCTTGGGCCTGTCGCCACACCGAGCCAATCACTTCGGCGATTGACGTCATTACCATCCAATCAGGGGCGGCCCGATAGCGGTCGCCCTTGATAACAAATAAATTGTATTTCTAAACAATTAATGCCCTTCTAGAAAGATCCAAACCGCTTATACACAAACAGCTTCAAAAATAAACCAGTAAAACGGAAAGTGGTTAATATCTCGGCTGTCCGGGATCTTTCTAGAAGGGCACGACCAAATAAATACGCGGCCCGCTCGGGCCTCCGCGCACAAATCAGATTCTGTTCGACGCGTGTACGCTATTCTTGTAATTCAAAGTTATCTCTCGCTTAACGAGGACTTCTTATCTCGCGATCGTTTTCCGGGTCGTGATTCCGTCGCTGGCGGAATTAAAAAATCGCAATCACTAATTAATAGAGATTAAATGTATAAAACTGTAAATCGTGTAACGTCCGTTTATTCTATTAAAGAAAATTGTGCCGTTTAAACAAAGAAAACTGTTCTTTTCGAATCGCACTCGCGCGGTCCGAAGAAAGAAACCTCGCCTTCTCGGTGCTCCTCGTTCCTGAGTCCTCTTTCGCTCTCGCACAATTATAAAATTTATCTAAATGCATTAACAAGTTTATTGCAAATTTTAAATAGAAGAACCACTATAACATTTCCCAAAGATGCACGCACGCTTATAACAACTCCAAGGAAAATAAACATTATTTCTATGGCTAATGGCTCCTACTGTCATTTTAGTGTTGAACTAGCTATTCATAAAATGATAGAAGACAAGATAAATTCAAAAATTAATAACTTAAAAATTAATTTAATAGTATCTACACAGATGGTGCGCCAATTGGAATCTCTAGTGGAAAAGTAATTTGGCCTATTTTGTGTTCTGATGAGCTTTCACCAAAAGTACGAGTCATTGGAATATATTACGGTCAAAACAAACCAGCTGATTCAAATAAATTTTTGGAAGCTTTTGTACATGAACTGATACCATTAATAAACAATGGATTCGTATATAATGGGACATCTTATAAAATCAGACTGCATCCTTTAGTATGTAATGCTCCGGCAAAAGCGTTTGTCCTAAAAGTGAAGAATCATACTGGTTATGACAGTTGCACAAAATGTTTAATTCACGGCGATCGCATTAACGATACTATTTGCTTCCCAATGAAAAATAATCATTCATTATTGAGAGACGACGAAGTATTTCGAAATTTTGGTTATTATGAAAATTATCAGACAGCCGAAACTATTTTAATAAATATACATTCTTTTGGAGCAGTAACTAATGTAGTTCTTGATTACATGCATTTAGTGTGTTTAGGAGCAATGAGAAAACTATTATTTTTATGGATGAAGGGCCCATTAAATACACGTTTATCCAGCTTAAGTGTACGACAAATTTCTGAAAAATTAGTTAATTTAAAAAAATATACGCCGTCTGATTTTCCTAGGAAAACAAGGTCGCTCGAATTCATTAAATTGTGGAAGGTTACCGAATTTAGACACTTTTTATTGTATTCAGGTCCAGTAATTTTACAAAATATATTAAAAAGAAATGTTTATGAACATTTCTTAACTTTGCATATTGCGATTCGTATTTTGGCTAGCACTGAATATAGTAAAAATCTACAATTACTTGAATACGCAGAGAAGCTTTTAAACATTTTTGTTACATCTTTTTCAACAATTTACGGAATTAAATATATTTCTCATAATATCCACAATTTGTTACATTTAACATCTGATGTAAAAAAATTCGGTTCTTTAGATATTTTTAGTGCATTCCAATTTGAAAGTTACATATGTGGTTTGAAAAAACTAGTTCGAAAAGGAGACAAACCACTTGAACAAATCGCTAAAAGACTTCATGAATTAAATTTTTGTATTAATAACTCCGAAGTATGTTGTAAAAAATTTCTTTAAAAAAATCAAAAAGATGGTCCATTAAATCACGAATATGATTATAAAGAGGAATACAAAATATTGCATTTGGATTCATTTTACTTAAATTGTGATGATAATAAAAATAATTGCGTTATACTAAAGGATAAGACTATTGTTTGCGTTCTTAATATTGCTAAAAGTAAAAATAATAATTTATATGTTATAGGAAAAAAACTAATGTTTCATAGAAATTTATTTATTAATCCATGTGAATCACGACGTCTTGGAATTGTTATAGCTAAACAAAATAGATGTATAGAGTCATGGCCCTGTCAGAATATATGCGCAAAAGCATATAAAATTCCGTATCAAGATAAATTTATTATACTACCAATATTACATAATACAGTTGTATCTTACCAAGAATATATATAATAATAAATTAACTTTAATAATATTTTGTTTTGTAAAATTCAATATATGTACATAGATGCTTTTGTAATGTTACAAATATATATTTTTCATTTATATTACTTAATAATATACTTGCAAAATGTTACGTTTGAATAATATTAATGAAAAATATATTCGTAACATTACAAAAAATATATAATGTTACTTCTGAAATATTTTATTTATACTCCAATGTGATGATACAATAACTCAAATAGCAAGATAATATCAAATGACGTCTTAATAATATCTTAACAATGCCTAACGTTAATAAGACATCATTAAAACATTATTTGATGTTATTGTTACGTCCTGTGGACTCCACGATTCTTTTCTTTCCCACGATCCGAGAGCGCGTGCAACTTTGGAAAAATCGTAAAAGTCAAAATTTCTTTGAATTTATTATGGGAAATGCGCTGCGTAGGCGCTAGAATGATTAGGAAATACACACGCGGACATAATAAACTCATGGAAATATAGACACCGTGACATATTTACGAGACAGAATCTGGATCAAAAATCAAGAAGAAAGGGAAGAAGCCATAAAAATAAGATTCCAGAGACATTCTGTGACACTCTGTTTATATTTAGATGGCAATCTATTGACAGTTCAAACCAAAAAGTATGGACAAACTGACACCTTCCCACGGTAGAAATCTTCAATAAATTATAACAAAACCGAAGATGGACACCGATAACATCGGGTTCGCGCCCGAAAGCCGCACGCGCGCTCGGACAGCAGACGTGACATATGCATAACCGCTGTCTCGGGAGGGTAATAAAAGTCAACCCCTCTTGATTAGCGGGTGCATCACGCGGTTCCTTAAACATAAATTACGGCGAACAAACGCTGCTACCGAAGCCATAATTCTTAGAATTTCTCGATTCTGGAAGACGCTCTCCGATTCACAGAAAATAAAACAAACTCTGCGATTCGTCACATCTTTCTAACTTACCCCACGGAGGGGGTAACTAAAAATCGTGGGAAGAATAATTAAGAATCCTAATTCGTCAAGATTTTCCGATGACTAAGCAGAGGGCGTGTACCAAAAATGCAATATAAACCGAGACTTTCTCGGAGCGCATCATTATTACCAGCACTAGCATAATCATTATCATCATCATAATCATCATCTACAACACTTCTTCTCTTGACTTCCGCTTCAGTACGATAATACGGCTGACCGCGCAGCAAATTCTGAATTCAGTTCCGCGATTCAATCTTGAAAAGACTTAGAGTTTTTCATTCCGTATCAATCATTCGCGAGTGAGTGCTGTGGTGTTCCAAGAACAATTCAGAGCTTCATCACGATCAACCTCGTCAAATCTGTCCATCAGCGGCACTGAGGCTCTCACAGGGAACACCACCGCAGAGACCGAGCTCACCTTTAAAACTCAGCGCACGCTATAAGGAGTAAGTCGTCCGAAACCAGGTAGCTTTCATATTCATTCTCTCAGAGCTCTTGGATATCTAACTTAAATTATTATCATTTAATTGTCTATCTTCAAGTCTCAACCTTCCCCTTTCAAATCGAATTCCTACCTCACAATCATCCTTGATCTTTATCAAGCCCTTAAAAATTTCCTCCTCACACTCACACATATCGTTGACGAGTTTCCTGCTTATTGCAGCAGGAACTCGCGATATACACACACATATCGTTGACGAGTTTCCTGCTTATTGCAGCGAGAACTCGCGATATACACACACATATTGTTGATGAGTTTCCTGCTTATTGCAGCGAGAATTCGCGATACACACACACATATCGTTGACGAGTTTCCTGCTTATTGCAGCGGAAACTCACGATACATACACATCATCGAGTCTCCTCCGCTATAGCGGTTAAGACTCACGATTCAATCACATTCCTTGTCCATCGTTTTCGAGCCTCCAACTCTATAGCTGCGCGGACTCACGACCTCCCTTCCTTTCCATTTAGAATAATCATCTTGACTGCTCCATCCTCAATGTCCGAACTGTCGCCTAAGAAAGGCATTGGCTCGGGGTTCGGCAGAAAACCACTCGGAAAATTCCGCAACTAGCGTAGATTCCCCCCCTATTATAAATAATAATTCAACCTTTTCTATAAACGATTCAGCAACTAAACTTAATAATGACCAGCCGTCTAGCATAAGTAACGATACCTTAACCAATCACCCACACGCACCTTACCACCCCCGACTTTCTCCCATCTCGTCCCAGGAACGGTCTTCCTCCCCCTCGGTACTCCCCTTTTTCTCTCGCGAAAACTCTCCGTCTCCGAGAGTCCCTACTCCTCCTCCTCTCTCTCCGCAATCCTCGTGTACTTCCTCAAGATCTCCTTCACCAATTTTAATAGATCTAGAAGACTCTCCCCCCCTTTCTCCTGTCCACGAGTCCCCGAGATCCCCCTCGCCTCTCGTCATAGAACTCGGAGATTCCCCCCTTCCATCACCCTCGCCACCTCTTCTTGAAAATGATCCTCCTCCTCGCACTTACCAAAATCTATTAGATTATTGCCTGAGAACCCTCCCTCCATACACTGATCCTCTCCCCGAGGATGCCTTCACCGTCGGGCCTGATCCTGTAAATCTTGCCGACCTGAGGAAGGTATTAATCGAATCTACCCCCGACACTATTATTCCATGCTTCCATCCCTGCCGCAGATATCCAGTGGCAGTTCCCATCCAATTCTTTTGGCGGATTTACAAACCTTCCACCATTGAATTAGAAGAAATCACTTGAATCCCCATACACACACATTTTAATTCTATTCATTTGCCTAATCAAATAACAATTGTATTAACCAGTCAGAAACTTAAATTTAATAATAGAATCTATCCCAGAGCTTTCTGACTGATGACCGCCGAACGATTGTAACACCTGCGGAAATGAAGACTCACTCACACTAACACACACTCGATCCTATTTACATACGTTTCGGTACTCCGTCGATCTATTTTATATATTAATCACGTACTATAACCTAAGCTTTTATGTCAATAAATTTTTCATTTAATTAATTTAGAATAAATTATAATGCTTAAAGGAAATTTCATTTATTTTAATTAATCCTGCTCTCATCTCCTCATCCTGAGATCGCACAAGGTCCCGTCCCGCGTAAAAGAGATTAGATTCTCTTACCGAAAAGGGACCACCGAGTGAATGCCCTACGAACAGAGTAATAGCGACCTTCCCAGTCGTTTACCTGTTCGGGCCCGTTAAAATTCGCTCGACTCGAGGCGCGTGCCGGAAAGCACCTGTTTCGAGAAAACGGTAAGTTACGCCCTTCCGTTCGAGTACCTTTTCCGAGTCTGGACGTAACATTATCTTAGAATATGATATATTGCAACAATATAACTGTAATATTTCAATGTTATTTATAACCTTGTAATATATCAGTAATATTTCAATGTTATTTATAAATATGTAATATATTAGTAATATTTCTGTAATATTTCACTGTAATATGTAATATTTCCAATATATTGCAATATTACTGAAATATTTCTGTAATATTACGTGCTATGTGGGATATTTACTACATTATTTTTTATGTATTACTAAATATTCAATAGTACTACTAAATAACAGATAATTTTTTTGGTCTTCAAAAAAATCGAAATATATTTACATATCTTTTTTTTAAATCTTATGTAATATTTCTAGTAGTTTGTAGAAAAAAATTATTTAAATAAATTTTTGATTATTTTTTATTCAAAAATTAAAAGAAGTAGTTTATATTAAATGGTGTGGACTTAAAATACGCACGTGTTCATTGTAAAAATTAATTTTTGTATACTAAATGTACCTGTGTGTTATTTATTTTACACTGTTGGAAAAATCACGTGCCTTCGAATCAACCTCCTAAACGGCTTCTCACTCACTCACTCATTCTCTCTCATTTTTTCCCTCACACATCCTTTTTCCTTATTCTCCGCGGCCTTGACCCAATCGCGGTGCCTATCTTATCCATGTCACTAGCCTCACCGCGAATCTATTAGCCAATAATAATCGAGCTCATATGATCTTTTTCGTTCTCCTACATCGATATCGGCCCTTCTTAAGATTCTCGATCATTCCGTGAGTATCCGTCTCTCGCAACAAGTGTCGCAGTTAGCACTTGCCTCGTCCGGAATTAATTAACGATTCATTGATCGGATTCATTGTGCGGTTCATCTGTTCGGTTCTCAGCGTTACTCATTATCTTTATTTATTAATCACCTGTATCGGAAGCTCATCATTTTGCGATTACACACGGGCATTATTATAATCAAGGACGAATAACAGTGCGGGTCATCGATTCGACTAACAACGGTCACTCTCATCGCACGTGATCTCTCATCGTAATCGGGATGATCTTATTTATCTCCTGTGATCCCGCGTTAAGCCTAATCGTGATTCTCCTAATTTATCTGAGGACAGTTAATTTAATTGTTTACCAGACGTTTCCATTACTTTTCTTTTCGTCCTCATATTATTTTGTGCTTAGTCTCCTGATGTACTTATTACTTTCCTTGATTTAGTGAGTAAGAATTAAATTTAGACTTATCAATAAACTAAGATATTTTTTGGGGTGAAAAGTGAAATTTTCTCGTTATAATCTTTTCCTTCCTCCACCACACCGACACCAGAACTTTTTCCGGTTCTTTCTCAAATATACACAGTAAGTGAAATTAACAACATAAATAATTTAGATGATTTTTTAAAGAACTCCAATTTCCGTGATTTTAAACAATTGATTCCCAGTGTTAAAGATCGAACTTCATAAAAAGTACAATGATTATGTACGTTTTATTTTCATCTCTTTAAAACTTCATGATATACAAAAATTTGTATTATATATTTATATTGTTACAATTGTTCATTTATTGTTAATAAATAAATATAATATTATTTTTTAGAGCCTAACATACAGTAAAATATCTGATTTGCAAAATTTTCCAAGTACTTCAAATCCAGTACTTTTTGAAATAGTTGAAAACACTTTTACAATTATTGATATAAATAATATCCTAGATAAAGATCAGGATAAAGTATTATTAGAGAGAGGAAATAAAAATCAATCAAAAATACTAAATGAAATAGGCAATTCGGCACTTAACAGTCGCGAACCATCTCCAAAAAGAAAAAAGTTTGAAGAGAAAAAATTTAATCTGAAAAATATTCTTTCAAAAACTGCATATGGACAAACTCTTTCACAAATCAGTCAAAATAGACAAATTTTCACTACAAGATGTCAATCAACCCAGACAACATGCATGTCCTACAGATGTTTTGAAGACGTCTTAAAGACAATTTTTCAAGACATTTTTAAGACATTGTCAAAAGACGTCTTCTAGACGTCTTAAAGACAATTTTTGAAGACATTTTTAAGACATTGTCAAAAGACGTCTTCAAGACAATGTTTTAAGACATTTTTAAGACATTTACCAAAAAAGTCTTCAAAACGTCCTAAAAATAGTTTTTTAAGACGTCTTTAAGACATTATCAAAAGACATCTTTAAGACGTCTGGAAAACAATTTTTTAAGACATTTTTAAGACATTTATCAAAAAAAGTCTTCGAAACGTCTTAAAAATAGTTTTCTAAGACGTCTTTAAGACATTACCAAAAGACGTCTGAAAAACAATTTTTTAAGATATTTTTAAGACTTTTATAAAAAAAGTCTTCAAAACATCTTAAAAATAGTTTTTTAAGACGTCTTTAAGACATTACCAAAAGATGTTTTTCAGACATATGTGTAAGATAAATCCTCCACAACAGGAGAAACTATCAATGACTGCATATGTATAGAATAAGCGTTTTATAGTGAGTGAGAATCCCACACTCATCTTTTCATCAACATTGCGGGGATGCATAATGCAGTTCCCGCCTTTTTTGATAAAAAGACGTCTTTAAGACATTACGAAAAGACGTCTTAATGTCGTCTTAAAGACGTTTATGAAGCGTCGATTGTCATATTTAACAGTCGACGCTGTGCGTTATTCAATTTTATTTAATGGCGAGAGTTGTCGTACAGCGAGACATACGAGAACACGCTATACAGTGAAATTGGTGAGATTTTATAACTGCTGACATTGGTGAGACAACATTGGCGAGAAAATACCAGCGACATCGATATATATCAAGAGCAAAACTGGCGGAAAGATCCGAATAGCCGGCGGGATATACAAGGAAATTCGCGCGATATAGCAAAATTGAGAAAAGGAGAGAGTACATCAGATCATATATAGACAAAGGTATTTATGTAAATATGTATATACACTCTTTCATTATCGTATATTATATATTTCATTAATATTATGACATGCCGTTCCAATTTTTATATCAAATAAAAATATTATGCATATAATAAATAATAATATTTATATTATGTAAAAGTTTAAAAAAATATTTACTTAGACAACATCAAAATCGAAACATGTCCAAAATCGGATCATAAGACGTCTTTAAGACATCTTAAAGACATCTTAAAGACGTCTTATATAACCCGGTTTTGGACATGTTTTGATGCTGTCAGAGAAAATATTTTTTTGAGACGTCTTCAAGATGTCTTTAAGATGTCTTAAAGACGTCTTAAAGGCGTCTTAAAGACGTCTTATGTCCTGACTTTAGATATGTTGCTGTCTGAAATTAAGAATTGCAATTTTTACTGAAATAAATTAAATTTAACAACAAAATAATGTATAATAATAATATTAGAGACTGCATTGCAGTGCCATTTTTTCCAAGCACGTGTACTAGCAGTCGAGCGCCGTGAGAAACAGTATATTATACCGTCTATTTGACCGCGCCAGGTATGTTAGCGTCGTAGCAAATGGGGCACCATCGCATTAACGTACACAAATATTTATAATTATATATATATATATATATATATATAATTGGTTGGATCTGTAACAATTAAATAATAAAATTAGTTAAATTGCAAATATATATATAATCAATATTTTGTTACTCATTAATTGTTATAGATCCAATAAATAATTTATATATATATATATATATATATATATATATATATATATATATTTATATTTAAATATATTTTTATACTCTACGCGACTGTGCCCTACCCAATGAGAAATGTGTTATTCGAATCGACATATATTCGACATTGATTCGACGTTGATTTGGTCGAATTGACGTCGAATCGATATCTATTCGACTAATCATTTCTCATTGGGTATTTGCTATGTTAGACAGCTAGACTGGCGCGGCGTAAACGGTACTGCTTCTCACGGCATTCGGCCACTAGCACGCATTTGAAATGGGGAAAATGGCACCGCGAGATCCGGTTTCTGAAAAATAATATATTAATCATTTTTTAAATTTATGTTGTCACATAATAATTCTAATAATAATTTTATGAATTATATATTGAGGACTTCGCCGAACTGTAGACCTTTTACCGTTTTATAAAAATGCGGAATCCTCCTCTTATATTTATCCTTCTTATATAATTATATATACAGGGTGTTTCCTCTAACTGTACCACTTAGAATATCTCTGTTTCCTTTGATGATACGAAAAAAAGCCAAAGGCGAAAATAGTTCGATTCAAAGGGACTAATATTCTGATAAGCAAAAATCTTTTTTCAATGTCACCTTTTACGAGATTTCAAGGTCATCGACTTTTTTTTAAATGATATGGCATATTTTCATTAACGCAGTGATGTAGCTTATAAAAAAACAAATTCAACCATCTAGGATATGTTGACCTTCAAATAACTTTAAATCACAAAAATCACGTTTAGGGAAAAAAACTGTATAATTTTTATTTAATGTTACAGTACAAAAATGCACCTTTTTTTTACAAAAGGTGTTCAAAATGACCACCATTAACTGCCATACACTTTCGAATTTGATAAATAAATGATTGTTTCACACTTTCGAGATTTTCCGGAGTGATTGCGGTGCATGCACGCCGAATTCTTTCTCGCATGTCTTCTGGTGTTGTGGGGATATCGCGGGATAAACTTTATTTTTTAGGCGTCCCCACAGAAAAAAATCAAGAGGCGTCAAGTCAGGTGATCGAGCCGGCCAACAAACTCTTCCACCATGTCCAATCCAGCGATCAGGAAATAACTCGTTGAGTATGTTTCGAGCAATAAGTGCATTATGTGCCGGACAGCCATCATGTTGGAACAACATCCTAATCCGATGTCCTAATGGAACGTCGTCCAGCAATATCTGCAATTCGTTTCTTAAAAAATTTGCATATTTTTGTCCATTTAATGTTCCTTCAATGAAAAATGGACCAATAACGCGATTTCCGATAATATCACACCACACATTTACAGTCCACGGATGCTGATGTTGTACTTGTCGAAGCCAATGTGGGTTGTCAACGGCTCAATAATGCATATTATGCGTATTTAATTGTCCATGGTTCGTAAAAGATGACTCGTCAGTAAAGAGTACATAATCAAAAAATTGTTGATCAATTTCTAACTGGCGTAAAATCCAATCGCAGAATCTCCGTCTATTCTCAAAATTGTTGAGACAAAGACTTTGATGTAAGCTTACATGATACGGGTGAAATTTATGACATTTCAAAATTCTCCAAACACTTTTAACAGACAAATCCAATTGATGAGCGATTTGGCGACAACTGATGTGTGGATTGTTAGCAACTGTTGCCAAAACAAAGGTTTCTGTCTCTTCATTAATTTTTGTCTTACGACGATTTCTTTTCGGTCTATCGATACTGCCTGTTTCACAAAATAATTGAACCAGTTTATCAAAAGTACGTCTAGGTGGACAGCGACGGCCAGGATGTCTTTCCGCGTACAATTGTGTTGCGCGCACAGAGTTTCTCCCCGACTCTCCATAGATTAAAATTATTTCCGTTTTCTCTTCTAAACTATACATTTTTGATATGGCACAGACACAAATGGTGCTCTGATGTAATGTCAATAGCATACTGAATAAGTTTCAATTTAGCTCGGTAGTCTCAATGTATGTACATACAATTGAATGTCAAAGTATGTTTACAAACATTCACGCAACATAGTTGTACGCGGAAAAACATCCTGGCTTACATCAAAGTCTTTGCTTCAACGATTTTGAGAATAGACGAAGATTCTGCGAGTGGACTTTATAACAAAAGAATGAGACGTACCTTTAGACGTACTCTTTAGACGTACCCTACATGTACCTTTAAAAAAGATCTAAAGATGTACCTTTTTAAAAGATGCATCTTTGTACTGTAACATTAAATAAAAATTATACAGTTTTTTCCCCTAAACGTGATTTTTGTGATTCAAAGTCATTTGAAGGTCAACATATCCTAGGTGGTTGAATTTGTTTTTTTATAAGCTACATCACTGCGTTAATGAAAATATGCCATCTCATTTAAAAAAAGTCGATGACCTTGAAATCTCGTAAAAGGTGACATTAAAAAAAGATTTTCGCTTATCAGAATATTAGTCCCTTTGAATCGAACTATTTTCGCCTTTGACTTTTTTCGTATCATCAAGGGAAACAGAGATATTCTAAGTGGTACAGTTAGAAGAAACACCCTGTATATAGCTTCTCTTTGCTACATATCTCCTCCCATTATTCTCTTATTTGGTTGTAGTATAAATATTGCCATATATTCTGTATTGAAAATCTGTAAGCAGAATTGTTCAAATTAATAAAATTTTTATAGCAGACTTAACGAAGAGTACAACTTTTAAAGGGTTTTGAAGAGAAACTTTTTAAAAAGTTATACCCTTTTTTGATCTTGGAAAATATAATACAATCGCTGCAACAATCTTGCATGTTTGTACTTTTACTTATCTCTTTTATTTCACAAAAACTTTATGTTTAATTATCAAAGCAACATTCTTTTGCTTCAGTTTCAAATCGATAATTATTTTCATTCACATAAAATCTCTAAAATATTATAGACAATTAAAAAGTAGCAATAAGAAATGTTATAAGTAATAAGATTATATTTTCCAATCAAAATTGAAACATAAAATGTACGTAAGAGCAGGATATTTTAAATGTCGATTCTAATTCTTATATATATAATAAAGCTCTGCGTTCCAATTTTTACTGCCAGTACTAAAAATCTTATATAATCTTAATATATCTTAAAAATCTCTCTCTCAATAATAATAATAAATTAATAATATTTCCAAATAATTTATTTATTTAAAATCAAATTTTTAATTTTTTTGCTATTAAAAAGGAAACGGCATGCCATAGAATTTTGCGCTTTTGTTACAAATTGATGTCTTTTTTTATTGTCCATTTATATACATTTTTATTTTTAATTTTTATAATAATAATGGTTATTTTATTATAATGTAATAAAAAAATTTTTTTTTAATAATTTTTTAAATTTTACTTCTGAAGTTTTTAGTATTGTCTTTGGACGTATTTAAAATTGAAATTATCTAGTATTAATATTATATATTATTATTATCAAATATATTGCCGTTTTTTTTTTAGAATACTTTTGCGTGTGTATAAAGGAAAAATTTATAAAATGCCGAAGACAAAGAAATTTAAAGATTTATTTCGTAGTCAACAAAATCGACGTTTATTGCTTGCACGACAAAATAATGATAATATATTTATAATACAAAATATCTTCCAAAAAAGCAAAATACAATAGACAATTCAAATATAATAGACACTTCAAATACAATAAACAATTCAAATACAATAGAATTACATAAAATAAGCCCAAATAGATGAAATGCAGATAGAATAAAAAATAATATTGAATTTAGAGAAATTGAAGAAAAGATTTGTACAATATATAATAATACACAAAAACAAACTTTACAACAACGATTGCATATTTGGGCTACTGAATACAATGTGACGCAAACATCCTTAACGGCCTTATTAAATATTTTACGAGAAGAAGGTCATGAATTGCCGAGTGATGCCAGAACTATTTTAAGCACACCTAAAAACATAGTTCTTCGTGAATGTGGGGCTGGACAGTATTTTCATTACGGCTTAGAAAAAGTATTACGGGAAAAATTAGAAAATTTTAAAAATATAAGTCAAGTTATTGAAATAAATATAAACGTTGATGGCCTTCCCCTTTCAAAAAGTTCACAAAGCCAATTATGGCCTATACTTGGCCAAATCTATAATACAGAACTCATAACAGAACCTTTTTTAATCGGTGCCTATCACGGTTATAAAAAACTTAGAAACGCAAGTGATTTTTTACAAGAATTCTGTAATGAATACCGCATTCTGCAAGAGGAAGGTTTTATATTTAAAGATAAAAATTATTATGTACAAATCAGAGCAGTTATTTGTGATGCCCCTGCAAAATCTTTTGTTACTGGAACGAAGGGGCATAATGCATATTTTGGTTGCGGCAAATGTTGTTGTGAAGGTGATTATTATAATCACAAAGTAGTTTTTTTGAATGAAAATGCGCCGTTAAGAACTAATAATGATTTCCGCAATCGCAAAAATGAAGAACATCATGTTTCCGTTTCGCCCTTTGAAGATTTATCTATAGATATGATTCATAATTTTCCACTGGACTACATGCATTTGATATGTTTAGGCGTAATGAAAAAAATGCTACATTTATGGATTAAAGGAAACCATATGTATCGATTACGTGCAGCGGATATAGAGGCATTATCTGTAGATTTAGTAACATTACGAAAATTTATACACTGAGAGAAAAATCCGGTTAAAATAGATCGGAAAATCCGTTCAAAAGGTAACAAAGGGATATTACCGATCTCTTTAATCGAAAAAAAAACCGATGAAGGCCGAAATAACCGATCAAAGATATCCGATCAGAAAGTTCCGATTAGAAAATATCCGATCTAAAATATCCGTTTGTTACTTTTCGAACGGATAGTTCGATTACATCATATCCGATCAATAGACCTAACTCCTGATCGGAATTTTCCCATTAAATATCAATGAATATTTTCAAAAAATCCGTTCAAATTACACTGATAATTGGCATCATAACGTTCATGGGCTGATAAGAGTATAGAGCTGAACAGAAAAATCCATATGCATTTTCGCAAGTTATTAATTTAGAAAATCGGCGAATAAGTGTGTCTTGTTCGGAGATTTTCTTTAATTAAAATCTCAATAATTATGAAAAAAAGCAAAAATCACAAATATAGGACTTTTCTGTTTAGCTGAAAACACTCTCATCAGCTCACGAGTGTTGTCATACTAATTATCAGACACCCTGTATACATAATATATATTATGTTACACGAATATTAACGAAAATATCAATAGAGGCTATATGGACGATGAAGAAATACATAACTGGAAATAAAAATGAAAATTACATTTAACATAGATATTTATTTCTTAATCACATAAAAATTTACATTCATATTTGTTTACAAAAATATAAAATATACTGTAGCAAGTATAACATAATGAATTACATCTTCTCAGTTACAGTTATAAATACAGATAAGATATACAGGAGATATAAAGGAATAAAATTGCTTTTTCGTGTTATTAATCTGTATTAATCTGTATTATTTAATGTATTAACGTAGCTAATTATACTTTATGCATGTAGCACTTTGATAAAGAAAAGGTATACCTAATGATGTGGCATTGGTCTATGAATAAAAAAAAATGAAACAATTATTGGTTTAATCAAAGGAATTCCGCACTGTAATGTAAAAGTGTCCAGAAGGTGGTAATATAGAGATAGTATTAGGATGTACAAATATAAGCGAGTCATAGGATACGAAATGCTGACGATCTGTTTTTTCAATTAGATATGCATAAATATGAAAATCAAATGTAATAGTTTCAAATAAGCGGCCCTCAAAGAATACTTTTTTATTAATTGAGCAAATAAAAATTTTCAAAATTTCGAAAAAAACAGGGTTTCCGCATTCATCAAAATATAAAACTAAAACATCATTAGATCTATACGTAACACCATTAATTGTGACGAAGCACACGTTATATAATTTTGTGGAGGGTGATAGATTAAATTGTGTTAAAAGTAATGTTAAATTTGAGGGATTTACTTTCTTCATTTTACGGGAATGCTGAAAATTAGAAGGAAGTTTATTTTCCAAAAACAAATGATTCAATTGCAATTGATTTTTAATTGCAAGACTCTTACAAATATTGATTCTGTTAGCTGAACTTCTAGCTGCAACTTTTGATACTCTGTGTTTTGACTCGTATCTCATACACCACAAGTTACACAAAGGACCTAATGTTTCCATTATTCCTGCATAGTGAATTAAATGATGAAATTTAGGTTTAAGAGGAGTTGAACTAAGTTGTAAATACAGATCATTAAATTCCTTTACTGTCCATCTTAAACGGTCGCATATAGTTGTATCAACAGTCAGTCATTGCAAAATCAAATACTCGCCTTAATAGAATATATAAATGCCAATGCTCATCATCATCAGGTACCTTGTGAGAAATCAAACAAGAAAAGTACTTAATATAATTTAAGGTTTCAATTGATGACATTTTCCATTTTATTTTAAAAACATTTTCTGAAGACAATAAAGGTGGTTTATTATTTGTATCAGGACCATAATCGAAAGCCTCAGCCCTGTCATTTAATTCTTTTAAAGTAAAATACTTTTTTGATAACAATGAATTTATAACTAAGATCATTGTGTATTTGGCAACACCTTCTAAAATATCGTGCATTATGTCAACGGCCACCTGCTTAAAGAGATTAAAATCGTCAAGCGCATACCAAATAGCTTTATATCTGACACCTGTTTCGTTAGGATTTTTGCTATTTACGTCAGCTACATAATTTTCTTCATTTCGTAACAAGGAAATGTCTTCAGAACACATTTGTTTCACTTGTTTTTTGTTAGCTCTGCAAATTCGACATGGATATTTGGCATTGAAGCTTTCTACAAATCCAAGCACAGAATGAAGTCCCAAATTATCTCCTAGTATTGCTCCCAATTTAAATTTAATAATCCCCTTAAATTCTGGAATATCTAAAGAAATTCCCACTCTTGATAAATAATTTAGTTCATTAATAACCGGTTGAAAAGCCGCTTGATTCCTATTTTCAGTTAAACGATCGGAATAATGAAATAAAGCGAAAAGAAAAATGTACTTTATTTGAGAAGCTAAATTTGGAGGTAAACATGCTATTGAAGTGTACACTGCTCCCAATTTATGTATCCCTGCATGGCTCGATAACGGGTTTCCTGTCTCAAATTCATCATAATAAATGAATAAAGGATAAATTTTTTCATTAGCGTTTTCAGATTGTTTAATTTGTAACCAAGTAGAACTACGAATAATGTTAACAATTGAAGAGGAGTGCATACAATCATCTACATACTTTTCAATAGCTGTAAAAACACCAGGAATTGATAAAAATCTGTGTAAAACATGTCGAAGTGGGATAAATTGTCCTGTACCTGTAACTCGTCTTCTTAAACCCCTAGAAAATTCTACATTTTCAAGTGCAATAGGATATTCTTGAGGAAATATCAAAGTACCAATCGTTTTGTAATATTGATTCCTCCTATATTCACTTGAGAAGTTGGATACTGAATCTCTAATTATATTCAGAATATTATCAATGTCGATTATACCATCCTCACGCGTGTTATTATCGTGCCATTTTTGCAGAGCTAACGTCAACGAAGTAGTCAAAAAAACTGATAAACTTTTGATTAAGAATTGTGCAGTTTTCCTAGAAACAACAAGATCAGATAAAAGTGAACTAACTATTACAGCCAGGTCACGGACAAGGATGCTTTTTGCAGTCTGATTATCATTATGTAAAGTTGCTGCTTCTTCAAAATTGATTTCATCGTTTTCAAAAATTTCTTCATTCCCAATTCTCATTTTAGGTTTGAAAGTATTAGTTGACACATTACATGTTTCAGGATGAGTTAATGCGTTTACAGCTTCACCAGTATCGGAGATAATGGCGTCTGTTATTGAAATTTTATTTATCGCACCATGCGTTCTTTTCAAATGCATTCTAAGACATCGCAATGAATCGAAAATCCGAAAACATCCAAATTCACCGCACCGAACACGTGAAGATGTTGAAAAAGAGAAATTGGAACAAGTATATTGGAAATGATGAAATAATTCTGAAATGACTTTAAATTTAGCTGAACAGTAGTAACACGTTAACATGATGCACGAAAAGTTACAGCAATAATGAAACAAAGCAATAATTAAACAGAGAAAGCAATCAAAATATACCAAATGGTAATTCAGATATTAGTTTTAAACAAATTTTAAAAAATATCGCAATTGCTTCTTAAATTTGCAAAAATAAGAAAAAGTAAGCAAATGTGGCAAAAAAAGAAAATATAAGAGAATTTGTCAAGATATCAGCAGACAAAAAAAATTAAAAAATTTATTAATATCTACAAAATGTAGAAATATTGAAATATAAAATGAAATAAAATTTAAAAATATCTGAACTATACTTTTCTAACTTTTTTCGATGCTGATGCCATTTCTTCTGTAGCATTTAGTTCAATGCCAATATCAGCTAGGGACTTGGTAATTGTTCGTCTCTGTAAATCGTGATCCTTGAGAAACAATTTATAAAAACCTTGTTGTATTAATTGCCACACATGCTTACTTTCAGCGGGATAATCGGAGTGATAAGTATGAAATAATTTAAAACATAATTCCGTCGCTTCAATTACAGACTCACACGTATACAAAATTTGATCCACAATTATATACACATGACTAATATTCTCCCAAGTTGGACCTACCGCCAAAATATACGGTTGTACAGAAGAAAGGATTTTAACTGACCAGTTATAACTTTGGCTGTTTTAATGATTGCAAGTCTGCGATCATCAAGAATTGCAGCCAGTTTACCGTTTTTCAGCTCTCCCGAATTTATAATGGGATCTGTGTTGGGATATAGTTGATCAAAATCCTTGCAAATCTAAAAATAAAAATAATTACTTATTATTAATTGATTATAATATTATATTCTCATATGAAAAACAATTGTTCAACTCTGCACTTTATCTCTCATTGAAATAACGATAAATCAAATAAACTAATTCTATAATTCTAAACCACGTAAAATATAATAAAAAATAATAAAAGCAACAATTTATAATAAAAAAATTGAATAGTTGGCCAATGAAATATTTGTTAAAAATGTTATGAAAATATAAGTTTAAAATAAAATATGACAAAATACGATAAAATTATAAATAAAGATGATAAAGTATTATTTCAAATAAAATATTAATATTTAATAAAAAGTCAAAATTAAAGAAAAGAAAGCATTATAAAAAAGTATATTGTTAAAAAATAAAAAACTTACAAAAGCTTTTCCAATGTCGTCAATTTTCAAGAATGGAAAATCATTTAAGTAATCCCAAACAGTTCCCGATTGATTAACAAGTAGCTTCCGCCTGTAGTTGAAAGTTGCTTCCCAAGAAGCAGCTAATTGTAGAGTTAATTTGTTGTGTAATTGATTGCACAAAAAATGTAAATGGTGTTGTAATTCTGGATCATTATCTGAAAAAGAAGTAAAAAATAATTACAAATAAAAAAAATAAAAAATAAAAATAATAATGGAAAATATAATATTAAAAATAATAATGGAAAAGTTACCTGTTGTTCAGATTTCGCTGCGCACTCCCTCTTCTTGTAGACCGGCAGATCTCCAAGTACTTGTGATGAAGACTTGTGATGAAGACTTGTGAGGTACGTTCGAAGAACTTGAACTTCCGTCACTACCGATAGACTCTGATGCACTTGGACGCCTCAGCAGAACAGTTCGATCTTCCTTAATTAATTTTCTTCTTTCTTGAAAGAGTTGAACTTGCAGTGCTCCCTCTGCTCTTTTTTTTTGAATTACAGTGCTGTCCCTCCGTTGAGATGGCTCGTACTTAAAGTCATAGAAACAGGATGTCGGTGTCTTTGGAAAAAGACACTTGAAATACTGCGCCCACCTTGTTAGAGTTGATGACAGTATTTTGCGTTTTGGAGGAATGGCCAAGTTAAGAAGATGCTTGGCAGTAATTCTTGCAATTAAGTTGATGTCGCGCCATTCCGGTACTAAATCATTGCGTTGGGAATGGTTAACGAGTTCTCGGCAACGGAGTCCGTTTTTTTGTAATAAAATGAACAACGGATTTTTTGATTGCGAATCTTCTGTATCTTCTTCGGAAATTACTGGCTGTGTTCGCAACTGCTGAACGTTTTTTTCTATTTCTTCAAACGGAGTAGCTTCTACTGCTTCAACATTTATCAAATCTAGGATCTTGTCCAACTTTGGTATTACTTTCTCTAAATCTGCCTCAAGTTGTGCAGTATGTTCATCAGGACAGTCTTCAACATTTACTTCGAAAGGAATTCGAAGCTTTTCATTTTCTGTACCGTTTTCCTCGCTGGTTAGCGAATGTTGCGACAATGGAATTGGGAAATCCGTCGTTAAAAGAGAAGTACTGCTGTTACTGGTGAAAGATGTAGATGACAATTCATCAGAATAAGCGGACAGTGAGATTTCATCAGAGCTCTTCACTAGAGAAAACTGATTCTTCTGTTCACAAATGACTTGTGTGGATTGCACGTTACCAAATGCCTGGAAGAAAAGAAAAAAAATACAGCTTTCCTGTGTACCAACGTTACTAAAAACGCACAACTTAACATTTGTGCCACCACTTATAAAATTATATATAGCGAAGTCTAAAAAGTTAATAATTATAATGAAGCAAACATATGAAATAACTACATAAATGCAAAAATAGCAATATCTCTTGAAATGGATTAATTTTGAGTATTTACAGCCATACTGATTCCAGAAATTTTTTGTTGATACATATTATCAATTTCTATGTATCATGTAATAAAAATAAATGAATAAATCTATTAATTAATTTATATTTCATATTTACCAGAAATAACAGATGTAGAGAAATTGTAATACGTACTAAAATATCTACTGCTGTATTTATGAAGTTCATAATATTAATAACTTTACAATCTGTTCAAAAATTATTGATTGCTAACACAATATTTCAATCTGTACTGTCTGATTGTGAGTCGTACTATGAAATTGATTTCCAGCAAAACATATAGTTCATTCAACAAAAAAAAAGTGATAGAAAAAACACAAACATTCTAGCAAACAGCTTTATACTTATAAGTAATAAAAGTAATATATAAGTAGCATATAAAAGTTCAAGAAATCGCTCACAAAAACAGAAATGAAAACAAATCTAGGAATACTTAGTGAAGAATACTTAGTAAATTTAAATTTCTATGTGTAATATATTCGAGAATGCTTGTCAGAAATGATAATAAATATATGTATACTTTACAAATTTTAAATTTATAGAAAGTTGAATAACGCTTATCAGAAATAAAAATACGTATATATAAATACTAAATTTTACATTTACAATATATTTAATTTATGTATTAATATGTAAGGATTTTTGCAATTATTGTAATAAACACATATATAAATAAAGAAGTCCTAATAGTACAAAAGTGAGGTCAAAGTATTATACCAAATAAAAATGTAGAAGAATATTTAAATATGTCTTAATTTTGCAAGGATAATTTGAAAAGTTTTTTAAAGCAAAAATCACTATAAAATAAGGAATAAATCAAACGACAAATTTAAGATTTCAATGGAAAGTGATTATAAAAAAGACTTTTATTTTATTTCTTTATTATTTAATTGTTTAAACTTGTGTTTCTAATATGTGTGATAAAAATAAAAATATTTTTTAACTATAAAAAGAAAAGGAACAGTAAACGATATAAAATAATAAAGAAAGTAAATTAAAAAGTAAAACACAGAAAGAGAGAAAATGTGTATACCATCAAAAGTTCTGGGTCTATAGAAAGACCACGTGTTAACATCCATTGCACCAAAATTCTACCAAACCTCCTTCTCTGACCATATTTTTTAATTAGTTCATCAAGCTCTACTTTTTTCAAAGTTTCAAGATCTTCAATCGTTACATCTTCCTCTAAAAAATTGCGTGCAAAAAATAATTTTTACAAATGGTAGAAATGCACAAAAATGATATTTACAAATGATAAACATGCACAAGAGCACAACATACAGCCTTGGCCAAAATTATTAGGCACCGTATTAAAATAAAGTTTCTTTAAAATAACACAAATAACATAAAAGTTATTTTGAAAACTTTATTTTAATAGGGTGCCTCATAATGTTGGCCAAGGCTGTATAATATATTAATATAAGTATAAAGATGTAAAGTTTTTCCGATCAAAAGTACTACAAAAGATCGGAACTTTCTGGAAAGTTCCGATCCTTTGTAGTACTTTTGATCGGAAAAACTTTACATCTTTATACTTATATAGTTATAAATTATATCTTATGCAAAAAGGGAAAGTAAAATGCATGCATACGAAACATGTATACGAGACATGTATACAAGAACATGTATACGACATGCATACGAGAAACAGATATTACTCACCAATGAGAATTTTTATCACTTCTTCTTCTACCATGAGTTCTTCAAGAACAGATTTAATAGTTGGAACTGTACAGTTCATTCTTTTCAGTTCTGTAGGCTCGCTTCTGAAGAATAATCACTGCACAACGTACACGCTGCTTCGACGATGCACGAGGCACGACGCACGACGCACGAGGCAATAGAGTACAGGCTCGTGCACGTCTGGTCCGCCTGGTCGGTGCGGCCGTTAGCACGACCGCGATTCGATTGTTTCTTATATTTCATCGGATATATTTCATCGGATATATTTTAATCGGATATATTTTAATCGGATATAGTACATTAGATCGGATATTCAGCTTGATCGGATAAAATACTCTGTTTTTATCCGATCAAGTGTAATGTCCGATCTATTATATATCAATTTGAACGGATAAATAAATCGCGGCTCATTATCCGTTCATATTTAATTGGAAATTACATTTCATCGGATAAAGGCATCCATCATTTCATCGGATAGCCCCAGATCCGTTCAAAATCGGTCGGATAAGATGTTCGAACGGTTTTTTCCGATTAGAACTGCTGGATATTTTTCTCAGTGTACCAATTGAATTTAGCCGTCATCCGCGAGGTTTAAATGAATTAGATCCGGTGGAAGGCAACAGAACTGAGAATGTTTCTTTTATATTTAGGACCCATAATTTAACGCAAATATTTAAAAGAAGATTACTTTAAACATTTCTGTGTTCTACACACGGCTATACGTATTCTATGCCATACAAAAGATTGCTTGCGTAATAATACATATGCACATGAATTATTAATATATTTTGTTCAAACCTTTAAAATTTTATATGGTGAAGATAATATGGTTTATAATGTTCACAATCTAATTCATATCTGTCAAGATGTTAACCCATACAGCACAAAACATTGCAGTTACATTGCAGCAATGTTACAATCTTTCAAGTTGTAATGTAACATTGTAGAGACATTACAAGAACGTATAATTGTAATATTTCAGGAGAATATTACAGCAACATTCCAGAAAGATTACAAAATAAAATCTATTAAATTTTATTTATAGTCACTAATTTGTTCATTTACTGTGTTACGGTTCTGTTGATCCAAATAGACATTGAGAAATATATGTAATTAATATAAAAAAATATACTTATATATATATATATATATATATATATATATATATATATATATATTATTTTATATACAGAGTCCCAAAAGTCTGGAAACGGTCAAATATCTCGAAAACGGTCCACTATAATGAAAGATATAAGTATACCAAATTGAAGGGCTTAAAAAAAGCTATTTAATTATCATATCAGTTTGACCTTGAATAGCACCATCAAAGTCACATAAAAATCACTTTGATATTTTTAAATGGGAACCCCCATTTTTTTATTGCATATTCTTGTAACTTATCTCGAGAGCTTTTCAAAACACTATAATAAAATATTTTTTTCTTAAGTACTTTTTGAGTTATAATAAGGTTTCGAAGTTTACAATTTTTTGACATAAAATGTAAAATATTTTGTAAAATACTTTTTTTTAAAGCAACTTTATGTTTTGTTTACACCAATTGATGGATCTGATTATTCCGTGCATAAAAGTATTAAGTAAGATTTCCGAAAATTGAATATTTTACAAGATATTTTACATTTTATGTCAAATAAAGATATAATTAATTCCAATCGATGTTTGTATATTAATTTATACTTAAATATATTTAAAAAAGATCACAAAAGCGAAATTTTTGCCAGTAAAATGAAAAAAGTAATATTACTACATGGTTGCAGTAACGTTGCATTTTTTCAAATACATTACATTGCAATGTTGCTATAATGTTTCATTGCAATATTACAAAAAGCGGCCATCCAGCCGTTGCTGCAACCTTGCAGTAATATTGCAGAAACAATTCGCAATTCCCATGCAATATTACAATGTTTCAATGTTAGATCTACGCAATGTTTCTGCAATCTTTCGGTGCTGTATGGGAATACATATGGTTCCCTCGATACATTTAGTGCATTTCCCTTTGAAAATTATATGAAAGATATAAAAAAAATGTTGCGTAAATCAGAAAAACCGCTATCGCAATTAAATAACAGGATCCATGAACGTATAATTAAATGTACAACTAATTATAACAATTCCATTGATGAGCCACTACTTATAAAGCCGGATAGGAAACAATTCCCTTTACAATATCAAAATACAAACAATCAATTATATAGATCATATCAAAAAATAAAATTTAAAAATTTTACACTAACAACTAAATCTCCTAATAATTATTGTTATCTAAAAGATGGATCCATTTTTTTATAAAATACCTCGGTTTAAAAGATGAAAATCCAATTGTCGTGGGAAGTAAATATCTTGATCTTCGACCAATACCTACATATGTATCCTTGTAATTCCCAACATCTAAAAATATATATAACAAATAACGAAACATTAGATCTGGAGATATCTGCAAAAGAAATAGATAATAAAGGCTTACACGTCTTTTATAATGGCTACAATTACATAATGCCTCTTTTACATGTATAAGTATATGTATAAACATAGAGTATATATATGAAGGTAAGTGTGAAGAATAAAATTTACATGATAAATATTTATGTGATATTTTATATTCATATAATTATTATGTTTAAAATGTTTTTCATAAAATTTAGTAAAATCAAAGGACACATTTTCTTATAAAAATAGTTTTTGTATTTTATTAAATTTATGAAAAACATTTTAAACATAATAATTAATGTCACAAAAATTAATTTTTAATTTTCAGATTATGTATTATATTATATTTTTTTATGATTGGTGCTCAATAGTACCAGAAATTTGGTTAAATTTCAAAGATGAAACATTTTCATGGCCTCCTAAAGATATTAATATTACAAAGGCAATTACGAAAAATATTACGCCAAAAACTAATTGGATTAGATGCACTTTTCGACGAATTACGGGACCATATGGTAATTATAAACAATTACATTACAAAATATATTACAAAATAGATTTAACTATAAAATATATTCATTATTTTTTATAGAAACATATCAAATAGCAAGAAAAATGGAAAAAGAAGCAGTTTATATTTCCACTTCAGAAGATGGACAACTTAAAAAATTAAATTATTCAGAAAAAAATTTACAAAAAAGAATTGTAAAAAGGCCTCTTTTTCATGATGAATTAAATGAATCCAGCGAATCTAGCGGTATATTATAGTATCTTATGTGGCAAGTGTGGAAAACAACGAATTACGTCGCAGGTGAAGTTGCCGCATGAGCCGAAGCCTTTGATGCATTCACACCAGTACGAGTGTGATTTGCAGCACGAGCCGAAGGCGAGTGCTGTAATCACACGAGTACTGGTGTGAATGCATCATAAGCTGAGGCGAATGCGGCAACTTTACGCGCGATGTATTCGTTGTTTTCCGCACATGCCGCATACAATATTTTTTGTAATGCCTGTCGTAAAAGTTCAATTTGAGATTATCCTTCTTGAATAAAGGTTATAACGAACTGACGTTTTGTCTCGCGTGAATTTCACTACGTTCAAGTTTGTTATGTCAGTCGAGAAATGGTAAAACAAAAACTATCAACCATTCAGAAAGAAGATTTTTTACACACTAGTGCGGTAAAGTAACCCATATTTCCGCACTAGTGCGGTAAAGTAAATCATAAAGGTGCTTTTCTCGCACTAGTGTGATAAAGTAAGTCATACATTGAATCGTTGAGAAATAAGCCATTTTCCGCACGCTAAACAGCTATCGAAAATCGAACTTTCGCGACAGGCATTGCAAAAAATTTTTTTCCTCATTGTTTTAAGTAAAAGTTAACATTTATATCAAAAATACAACTATATGTTTTACAGAACATATAACAAAAAAGAAAAGTCGCATACCTTCGCCTCCTTCCATATGTCCCAACATCTTCTAAGGACTATAAACAATACAGCAATAGAAAAGTGGACAGTACGTATCTTTTTTCTTTACTTGTGGTGACTTCTTTAATCTGAAATAATAAAAAGCAAAATATTAAAGTTAAGAAAAAAATATTATAAATACAAAAATACATTTATATTAAATTAATGACAGCAATTAATTTTGTATGAAAACAAATGTTTAATAGTTGTATAACACTTTCATCTATATTTAAATTTATTATCTATATTTTAAATAATCTTTCTTTGATTTATACTTTTTATTTTTTTTATTTGTAAATTCTAAATAATCTATATTTTAAATAATCTTTTTTTGATTTGTAATTTTTATAGAATACTTACCAAAAAGTATTAACAATGTGGCATCATCTTTTAACGTACGAGCATCAAATGGTAACCATATTCCAAAGGGCGAAAATGGTATGTATAATGATTTTTTCATCCATTTTTATATCTGTAACAATAAATAATAATGTAATTAAAAGATGATACTTTTAATTTTTTATTAATTGTAAATTCTAAGTAATTTTAAATAATCTTTCTTTGATTTGTAATTTTTATATAATACTTACCAAAAGGTATTAATGATGTGGCATCATCTTCTAACG
This sequence comes from Lasius platythorax, assembly GCA_963971435.1. Lineage (NCBI taxonomy): Eukaryota > Metazoa > Arthropoda > Insecta > Hymenoptera > Formicidae > Lasius > Lasius platythorax. The sequence continues at coordinate 19,687,857 of OZ020536.1, read as the reverse complement.
TACAATCATCTAATGATAATCATATTTCAAAGGATCTAAATGGTATGTATAATGGATCTATCTGTAATAAAAAAAATAATAATGTGATTAAAAGATGATAAAAATGTTAACTCTAATTTTTTATATAAATAAACACAAAATTTAATTTAAATTGACATTTCTAATGGAATATATTACAGAAAATATGAAGAGTATGAATATGTGTAATTCTTCAAATAATGAGGAAGAAGAATTAGATGGTATATATCAATATTTTTCATTTATAACATTATATTTATACAGAATGTTATATTGTTCATAAATCAAAAAATGATGTATAAGTTCTCAAAAAACGAAATTAAAAAATTCATTACGATTTTTGAATCCAAGTAATAGTTTTAAAAATATAAGCATTTACAACTGGCCAATCAAACTGTATAGTTAAATAGTACATAGCTTCGTCCCCAAATTGTATGTATGATAGTATTAATGACTGACAGCTGAACAATTATCTAACCATAGAGTTTGATGGGCTAATTTTAAACACTTATATTTTAAACTGTTGTTTGAATTAAAAAATCATGAAATTTTTTACGTCGTTTTTGAGAACTCATAACATTTAAATTTTTTAATTTATTATGCAAAGTACGGAATACCCAGTGTATATTGTATATAATTAATATATATAATATAAACACACACACACACACACACATATATACAGGGTGTCCCATAATTCGCGCCCCACCCGTAACGTGCAAGTAGAGCGGGTTAAATCGAGTAGAAAAGTCATCTACCGTTTTGCTATTTTCGCAATAATTAATGAGAAATTAACTTAAAAAGATCGGCGAATCCGCGCGAGTAGAAGCGCGTGGCGAGAAGGGACCTCCCGCTGTAATCTGACACAAAGCGCGCGGTGAAGCGATGGGAGGGGCGCTCTACAAAGGACAATAGTTATGTACACACATACGTCGTATCTTAGGTAAAAGTAAAGGACATAACTATTGTCCTTTGTAGAGCGCTCCTCCCATCGCCTCGCCGCGCGCCTTGTATCAGGTTACAGCGGGAGGTCTCTTCTCGCCGTGCACTTCTATTCGCGCGGATTCGCCGATCTTTTTAAATTAATTTCTCGTTAATTATTGCGAAAATAGCAGAACGGTAGATGACTTTTCTACTCAATTTAACCCGCTCTACTTGCACGTTACGGATGGGGCGCGAATTATGGGACACCCTGTATATATATATTCAAGATGTGGTCCACATAACTCTTTACAACTTAATATCTTGGAAACTAAGACTTATAAAAAATGTTTCAAACAAAAGTTGTAGGATTTCAAGTGACGCATTACATAGCAATACTAGTATGACCTTGAACAACCTTGTTCAAGATCATACTGGTATTGCTATGTAATGCGTCACTTGAAATCCTACAACTTTTGTTTAAAACATTTTTTATAAGTCTTAGTTTCTAAGATATTAAGTTGTAAAGAGTTATGTGAACCACATCCTGTATATTTAAAAAAAGAAATTCTATAAAAAATAAAAATAATAGAATATATATTGTATTTCAGATATTTCAGATAGTGAATATACATTGCAAAATGATGTTAATGACGTCAATTTGATTAATGAAATAAATGCCAATGTTATTAATATCATTACTGATAATGATGGGAATGTCAATAATGCTACTGATTTTGATGATGTTAATGCCAATAATACCAATGATTCTGATGATGTTGATGCCAATAATACCAATGATTCTGATGATGGTCATGACAATAATACCATTGATTCTGATGATGGTCAGGACAATATTTTAAATGATGAAACACATGATGAGTGCCACACTTGTTGCGGTATGTATTTTGTTACTTAACTTTTACATATTGCCTAAAGTATTAAAGATGCTGTTGCATCATTTATGTTGCACATTTTTAATCTTTTGAAATTCTGTTTAAAATAAAATTCTGTTTTAAAATAAGAATAATACAAATATATATAGAATCCGATATAGAAAGGGCTAATGAAAGTTAAGCATGGAAATAAGGCACAATATTGTTGTTGAAAATCTTCTTTATTTAAATTTGAATATTTTGGTTCTTTTTTTAACTATCTTTAGTACAATCAATAACAAAAAATTCTTTGCATTCTGAACTACCTCATCGTCCAGACTGTTTTAGTAAATCTTTAATTTATTTATTTAAAAAGATCAATACAATGTGAAATAATTATATAATGTAATACGAAAATGATATAAATATAATAGAAAAATTTGGTAAATTTTTCAAATTTTTCTATTATATTCATATCATTTTTATAACACGTATTATATATAATTATCTCACAATTTAGCCTAATCCTTTTAATAAAGGATTTATCGAAGAAGACTCGACATTGTAGTTCAAAACACAAAAAATTTTTGTTACCCGTTGTACTGAAAATGGTCCAAAAGAGATACTAAAACGTTAAAATTTAAATAAAGAAGATTTCTAACAACAAGATTGTGCCTTATTTTCGCGTCTGACTCTCATTAGCCCTTCTTTGTCGGATTCTATATTTGTATATCAAAGCCTTTCTTGATTACTATAAAAATATATTGTAAAATATACTAATATTTTTGTTTTTTATTTCATAGAAGCATGTCGTGCAACACATGAAAAAATTATAAAAGCATGGCGTAGAGTAGAAAAAAAATTAGATTTTTTGATAAATCTAATAGAAAATAAGGATGCCATAAATATAAGAGAACCTGATACACAATTATTACCTGCTTTTCCGTTTGAGACTCTGGAAGATTTTCTTAAATTTGAAGAAGACCTCCAGCAAGATAGAGAAATGAGAAAACAGTTTGTAAGCTTGTTAATTTCTTCTTAATGTCTTCTTGCTTTAAAACTTGAGTAGTTCTATAACAATCAACATTCCAAATTTATGTTTAGAATTGGCAGAAATATACACACGGCACACGCGGTACACGGCACATGGCACATAGCACACGGCACACGAACCCACGAGCACAATCATGGATGAAATGCGCACTTCTTCTTCATTCTTCTTTTTTAAAGGCGCGGTTCCATGATCTGGAACGTATGCACAATGCGACATTTCTGTCAATTGCGCTACGTTGAAATAAATTTTCTAGTGACACTTTCCGTAAGACGTAACAGTAAGGTTTCAACCAATTGCATTGCTTGATTCGGCCGTCTGTAATCAAATCAAGCAATGCGATTGGTCGAAATCTTACAGTTATTACGTCTTACGGAAAGTGTGTGTATAGAGCGTCTACGGCACATTAGAAAAAATATTTCAGCGGAGCGCAATTGATAAAATGTCTGCAATTGGAACTTTGTTCCGCTAATTCCGCATTGCGCATATGTTCCGCATCATGAGATCGGCCTCATTTACACTCAGCCATCCAAATCCCGATTCACTCCATAGAGAAATGAAATTTCTTGGGTGTAAACGAATTATTTTCATTCCGCTTTATTAGGAAATAGTAGATAAATCCAAGTGTAAACGTTCCCTGAATCCAGTTCACTTCGGAATGAATCAAGATTGAACGGCTGGATATAAACTAGGCCATCGCGAGAGCGTAATTGGCATATGTTCTTAGATTTTAGACCAATCACGATCAGCCGCTCACTGAGCGCTCAGCGAACTCTTGTGTTTCTGAATGCACCCACTGCATCCGATATTCGACGTATGACATTCGATATCCAATAAAAAAATTTGATTTCTAGAGACTCTGCTAGAGACTCTAAAAATCAAATTTATTTTTTAATTGAATATCGGATATCGGACGCAGTGTAAATCCTGCATAAGCAAATCGACCGATCATAGTCGAGCACTAAGGCAGTCATCATCTTAATGCTCGACCGTGATTGGTTGATTCGCTTCAGTCTTTTAGAACCGTATCTGTTTTTTGTTGCAGAAAAATAAAATTGCAAAAATTGGAGGCAAAACATATGCTATGAAAACAAGGAACATAATAAAATATATTATGAGTGATCAAGTAGCTAAAAAATTAACGTGGATGGGAGTTAAACAAACAATTGGCATAAAAGATTCCGGATTTGCCAATATTATTATAGGTAATTAAAAATAAAATAAATAAATATAAATATAAAATCATGTAATATATATATATATATGTGGGATCGGGACTCCTCCATCAAAGTAGGAATAGGCATCCGTGGAAGGGTTTGGCTAGAAGGGCCTGGGTAGCTTAGTTGGTAGAGCAGTCGCCCGGCAAGCGAAAGGTCCCGGGTTCGAGTCCCGGTCCAGTCACCTGAAGGCCTTCCTTTTTTCACGGATCCTACATTTGGGGGCTCAGCCGGGATGGAGGCAGGATTCGGTCCGCACACGAGGTCTCGACGACGTATGAGTGTGGGCCGGGGAATTGCATGAGGCTTGAGCGCCCGGTGACACTGCAGCCGTGACATTCGAGGGCGAATGTCGTTCTAGGATGGCCGAGTGTGGGATCGGGACTCCTCCATCAAAGTAGGAATAGGCATCCGTGGAAGGGTTTGGCTAGAAGGGCCTGGGTAGCTTAGTTGGTAGAGCAGTCGCCCGGCAAGCGAAAGGTCCCGGGTTCGAGTCCCGGTCCAGTCACCTGAAGGCCTTATTTTTTTCACGGATCCTACATATAAGAGTTTAAAAAGTTATATAATAATGATTAATTATATATTAATAGTAAATTTATAGTTGCTCTGAATAAATTTCAAATTGTTTTCTTATTTTAATATATGTATATATTATAGTTTTATAATATACATTTTATTATATTATTTAAATCTTAATAATTTTAATAATAAATTTTTTAAAATTTTAATTGTATATATAAAAGTGTTATTTAAAAAAATATATACATGGTCTGTCCAAAAAGTATCGGGACTGATTTTTTCTAGCTATGGGGAAGGGGTGGAGGGTGGTCTCCATGGGCAGGGACGTTGGTTGGAGATGTCAGGTATACGACGCGACCTGGCTCAATTGCCTCTGAGCCTTTGCAGAGTGTGGATCGCGCCCGGAGTGAGCAGTTGTTTTGTGGTGTCATCAGGAATCAAGATGCAGCGAACGATTGAACAGCGGACGATTGAACAATCCAAAACACGAGTTTCCGAGTGGCACAAGAAGTTTAAAGAAGGAAGGGAGGACGTCGAGGACGAGCAACGCGCAGGACGTCCATCAACAAGTCGAAATGAGGAAAATGTGGCAAAAGTGAAAGAACTTTTTGGACATGGCATCTTCCCCGTAGGCTTCACGGAAGACATGGCAAGAGTCTCTGCACCGGATTTTTTCAGTTTTATACGAAACATGATCGCATACCGCTGTTCAATCGTTCGCTGCATCTTGATTTCGACGACACGACAAAACAACTGCTCACTCCGGGCGCGATCCACACTCTGCAAAGACTCAGAGGCAATTCAGTCAGGTCGCGTCGTATACCTGACATCCCCCATCAAAGTCCCTGCCCATGGGGACCACCCTGCACCCCTTCCTCTAGGCTAGAAAAAATCAGTCCCGATACTTTTTGGACAGACCATGTATATATTATATATATATTATATAATTATAAATTATAAAATATAATTTGAAAAACATATATATTTATATATATTATAATATTTATTACATAGTTATAATAAATATATGTATGTATATATTATTATAATATATATATTATAATATATATTAAATAAATATATTAGAAGTTTAAAAAATTTGTAATTTAAATATTTTTATAATTATTTCAGATTATGTTACTAATACTACAAAGCAATGCAGTCTATATCAAGTCCAGAAAGTAATCCAAGAATGGCTGAGGCATGCGGGAGATCGAATTACATATTTATTAAAAAAATAAAACTATATATTATCATTTTTAATATTATAAATATGTTAAAAAATTATAATTATTTCAACAAAAACTAATAATATTCTAAAATTGTATTTTCTAAAATATTTATTTTTAATTATAAAAATATGTAGAATTAACAATAAAGACGTCTTTAAGACATAAAATTTTGATATATTTAAGACGTATTTAAGACATATTTAAGACGTATTTAAGAAAGTCTTAAATACGTCTTAAAGACATCTTAAAAATGTCTTAAATGTTTCAAATATATGTCAAAAATGTAAATTTTACAGACGTCTATAAGATATATCTTAAAGATGTTTTAAAGACATGTCTTAAAGACGTCGAAAATCGACGCATAAGACTTCTTAAAGACGTCTAAAAGATGTCTTTCTGACGATTTCGTTAGACGTCTTAAAAATTTTAAGACGTCTTTAAGACGTCTTTAAGACAACATAATGTTGTCTGGGAATATTGTGCCATATAATTGTTACTCATCTCATGAATTTGGATATCAGGTTAATATATTGCAACGACTTTATTTCTCCGGTATGAACGGACTTTACTGCCGTCCCGCTCTCACCGTCGCGCGGATCTTTTCTTGTGCGCCAACGACGGGGAGTATCCTCATTGGACGCGAGAGTCGAGCGGAAAAGTCGCCGACAAAAAGGGCAAAAGGATCAGGGGGGGAAAATGATAACGCGCCGAAAAGGAACGGGTTGATAGGAGTTCCGCGCGTGCCGTGTCGAAACCGAATATCGAACGCGAAAGCCGATGATTGGGCGCCAGACGCGGTCTCTCACGCGTCAATTCGCGAGATCACGAAATTACGCGAACGCTAATTATCCGGATTCGTCACGGGCAGGCTAGCTCGCCTAACGGCAGAGGGGCAGGGTGGTAGTTGCTGGCACACGCAATTAGGCAAGAGGCGACGATCACAGAAAACGAGAAATACGGGCGCTAACGGACACACAAAAAAAGAAAGCCAATAAATAAGATAAATATAGTCGGGTTTATTACAAAAGAATAGTGAATGAGATGTGCGCAGAAAGAGTCTTAATTATGTGTGAAATTAGTATTAATCTGAGATAAATAGAGATAATTCAAAAAAAAATAGATAAGTAATAATAATTAGTTGAAGAACGGATAAAGTTCACGTAAAGATAGGTATTATGAGAAATATAAGCGGAGGTAGTTGAAATAATGGGCTCGTAGACGAGGCCCAGCGCATACAGAATAGTGAATGGAACGACAAAGAAAAATAGTATTCTAATAAAGACGGCAAATCACCGAGGTTATAGTTTCGGATCTGAAAATAGGCGAATGGAAAAGATTGCGTTATTCGATGTTAAACCCGACAAAAGATGTACAACTTAACTCTAACACAAGCCAAAAAAAAACAAAATAATATCCGCGAGACAGACAACAAGAATGCGACACGCGGGATTAATCCCCGCTACGTTCGGTGGTAGCGATTCGCGTACGAGACTGGATGTTCGGTCCCTGCTTCTTAAATTCTTACAACGACGAGAACTCTTACGTCGGGCCTTTCCCGACGGCACGTTACAACGACGATTTTCGGTCCCCAAGGCCTCGCCGGCCGGGTTAAGTCGTTGTGGAATTTCCGATACAGCCGCGAAGAATCAGCGCAGTCGAAACGCCGACAAAGGCGGCCACGCGACGCAATTCTTTCACACGCATTCACGCCGGGCGGGCGGCTCACGCATGCACCCGCGTCGAACGCGACGCTCAATCCCTCTGTTACAGACACACTAAATACGTTGACATGCTACGCGACGCTTAATTACGTACAATGACCGAATCGCGACGCGAATCTCCAGAGCGACGATAATTCGTTACAGGAACCGCGAAAGCTCAACAATAAACACAATATTACGCGAGGCCTGTACTCTGCAGGCTCACGGGATCGAAATCGCTTGTCGTCGTGGCCGCGACACTAATAACTTTATTAATTACGGGGCATGGCCCGGACACCAAAAATTCGCCAAAATTACAACGACGACGACAGAACGACACGATCCCGGACGCGATCGCACGTGGCGTAGTATACGGAGGGCAACCTCACCGGCACCTCGTTAATCCTGTGGATGCAGGGTCGGCAGCGCTCGTCCTTTTCGGAATCCTTAATTTGACGGCAGACGGGAACAGCGGCACAAGGTCCTCCCTAGCGCACGGGTCGCGACAAGCTGTCTCCCGGATTCTCTCGATCCAGGATCGATAGCTCTGGGCCTTCCCTAATGCTGCGCACGCGGGGTGCGTGTTATCGCGGCCAATCACGCGACGGCACGCGACGGCACGCGACAACGCCGGTAAGCGCCAACTTCAAGGCCGTGTCGGGGGCGTAGGTACCCGCTATTTCACCGAAAATATTCGTAAGGCCCGTTCGACAGGGCCGTCGCAAAGTTTCCATCGCTGGCTTTTCTCTGGTAGAATGCTCGGGCCTTGTCTCGGCTTTTTCCTCCCGGCTCGGGCTCCGCGTTTCCCGCTCTCAATTTGTGGCTCGCTCCCCTGCCGTGTTTTTCACCGAATTTTGTCTTTCGCAGTGTTTCCGGTTTCGCCTTTGCCTCAGTCGCCTCCGCACTCATTCGCTCGTATCATAAAAAAATAAAAATAAAATCCTATAGGACTCGAAATTAAAAAAAAACGATAACAACACGCCTCTCTGGAGACTGCGGCACGGTTCTCAGTATTTCTCGCCTGTCGCGATTAGGGAGGAACTCGGCGGACGCGCGCGGACGGCAACGTCACAATATATAATAAATATTAATATATAATATATAATATATAATACCCAGACAGCACAAGACATCTTCAGGATCATCCTGAATATGTCCAGGATGGTCCAGGACATTTGTAGGATGTTTTAAGATATCATTATAAATATATTTTATGAAAATTTAATATGCATATACGATTTTTTTTCTTATGTAGGCTATTTAATATAATTTAAATATTATAATAAATATTACTGTCTCATAAATGTCCACTGGATATCTGTAGGATTCTATTTATTGGATATCCTTTTGATTTCCAGAGGACATCTATAGGCGTTATCTGGGACCGGCTGTACGCGCATGCGTACTTTTGTGCATGCGCGGTGACGGACAGCCAAACAATAAGCGAATGTGCCATGTGCCTACAAGCATGCCATGATTTTATCGTATGTTTTGTGAACGTCTGTGTAGTTCTGTGTAATTAAAAAACGAACAATAACTGGCGTATAGGCATATTCTTTTTGAAGCCTTCATTCCAGCTACAAAGAAGAACAAGAAGTTCTGTGTAATTATCGAGTGTTGCCGATTATCTTACAATCTACATTGCATTTCTTCTAAGTAAAAAACAGGTAAGTGTATATTTGCTTTAGCAAACTACAATTTATTACGTATCCTTGATATAAAATAAACAATTGTGTGATGGTATTTTGTCTAGAAAATAATTATAAAAATATTAGGTTAGAAATTCATTGCTTGCTGTTGTTAAAAATCAGTGTTTAGTAAATGATTATGAATTAATAAATTTAACTAATGTTTTTAGAACTATCTAAACTTTCTAAATGATCATGTCTGGTTTAATACAATTGTTTCTACATTATTAACTTACAATTAGATGGATGCGTAAGCTTTTTAAAAGGAAGAAAATAATTTTAAAAAAATTTTTACCTTTAAGTTCTTCCAAACATCAGAATTTGGACAAAGTGGATGATATAAGTATGTTGTGACAAATAAATATACTTTTATATAAATATCTCTCATTGAGAGATTGAGAGAACTTACTTATATCATCTACTTTGTCCAAATTCTGATATTTGGAAGCTCACGCATCCATCTAATTGTAAGTAAATAATGTAGAAACAATTGTATTAAAGCAGACATGATCATTTAGAAATTTAGATAGTTCTAAAAACATACATTAATTAAATTTATTAATTCATAATTATTTATTAAACGCTGATTTGTAACAACAGCAAGCAATGAATTTCTAACGTAATCTTTTTATAATTAATATCTTGTCTCTAAATAAGATACCATAACACATTTGTTTATTTTATCTCAAGAATATGTAATACATTTTATTTGCAAATAAATATAGTATTATATTAATAAGTTAAGATAGAACAAATTATTTTTCTGATAACAAAGGTATTATTTCTAATGACAAGAATTTATAAACTAATTTCTAATTTTTTAAATTTTATTTTTATAAAATGTAGGAATATAGAAAATGTCACATGAAAAATCTACGTACAAACGTATTATTAGCTCCTCACATAGAAGGAAAATAGCTAAATTAGAAACAGAAATGATAATAAATTCTTTTGATAGCAAACCTGTAACGATCCGCCCCCCCCCCCCCCCGCGATCGTTCTACCCGGCCGTCATCCGCCGGAAGGCTGCCGCCCGGCGACCACCAGCCGGGCAAAACGCAGCGGCGCAGTGCGCCCCGTTTTTAATTATTCAAAACCGCGTTCGAATCGGGCCGTTGTAAGGCCGCCGATTTTCGAAGCCAGGGCCGTTGTCTCGGCGCTTCCGAGGCGCTCCGAACACCGACGGAAAGCGCCGAGCATCGGTCCTTGCCGCGCTACCGCCGGAATACCACCGAATTCGTTCGGTGATAATTACCCCGATTAGGGGAACAATCGGGCCAACGAATACCGCCGGAATTACCCGAACGGGTAAATTTTCCGAATAAAAAGGGCGATACGGCCCCGAAAAAGGCAATCCGTTTCCTGCTCCGCTCAGAGTCTGTACGACGCCTGACACGAGCTCCGAAACCCCGACAGCTTCTCCGAGGAGAGAAAACCAGAGGTTGGGCGCACCCAGCCTCCGCCGAGAGCTTTCGGCATCTCCAAAGAAGGCTTCCTTACAATCTGTACGAATCTTTGAGGTCGGGCGCACCCGGTCTCCACTGAGAGCTCTCAGTAGATTCGAGAATCCGACCGAACCTCGCGACGACGCTATTCCACGGGTAGGGAGTTACCTGCCGCCGACGGGAGCTTCCGTCTAATCGTCGCCTCCCGCTGACATCCCGACCAAAAATCTCGCGATACATTAATTACCGCCACGGTAATCTTGCGCGTTCTCAAGACCGACGCTCTCACGACGCGCGCTCGCGCGCATCGCGCTCTCGCGCCTTACGCTCTCCCGCCTGACGCTCTCTCGCCGAGCGATCTCGCGCTCCCGCGCCCGCGTGCCCGCACGCCCCGCGCCTATCGCATTCACGCGTATACAAAGCGCTCGCCCGGCGTTTAAAGAGCCGAGAAGAACGCAAAAACGCGACAACAACAAACCGGCGTTCAAATTCCACGAACTTTAAAGCGCGAAATGCTGATTGCATTTATGTGAGCTCGATCGAATAAATAAAGGCTTTTCACCGTACGATCCGAGCCGACCGCTGCAGTACGAATCCGCATTTCTTGCACACCGTCATTATATATATATATACTACTCGCACTCACGTATCCATACGTGCCGTTCACGCATAATTCTTACACACTGGAAATATACACGCCGCTTGCATTCACGTTCACGCATATTTCTTGCACACCATCATTATATATACTACTTGCACTCACGTATCCATACGTGCCGTTCACGCCTAATTCTTACACACTGTACATATACATACCGCTTGCATTCACGTTCGCGCATATTTCTTGCACACTGTAAATATACGTACGGACCATTCGCACACACACATTCTTACACGTTGTAAACATATACATGTACACCATATATACGCACACCGACACACAGCGTTCACACCTATCTTACACATCGACACATTCTCATTTTGTACATACATTCTAATTAATTGAATAAACCATTACACAGCATACACACACGCCTGGTTATCTCGTACCCCCTTTCGAACCTTGATCCCGACTGAGCGCATACGAGCCGTGCTCGGAAGGTGGCACGTTACAAACCTTCAACTTCTGCTTTCACATCTATTTTACAAAATACACACATTGAGAGTTTTGCACATAATGACGATATATTAAATGAACCTGTATCAGAGCAGTCACTATCCAATCAGAATATTCGAACTTTACAAGATAGTGACAACAGTAATATAGAAATTGATTTAGAAAGTACACAATCACACATTGAAAGTTTTGTACATAATGATATATTATTAAATAAATCCGCATCAAAGGAATCATTATCCAATCAATATATTAGAATTGACAACAGTAATATAGAAATTGATTCAGAAAGTAACGACACATCAGATTCAGAAAATAGTTCATCAAATAATACATCAGATAATAAATCAAATAGCAGATTTGATAACACAGATGAAAATATTGATTTTAAAACGTTTTTAGCTCATTGGGCAATAAAAGAACGCATTCCACAATCGTCATTACGTTCTTTATTAAAAGGTATAAAACAATATACATGTAAAAATTGTCATTTTAAAATTCCATCTGATCCAAGAAGTCTGGTATGTACTCCTCGAGTTACTAATACAGATATTTGTGCTGGTGGTCAGTATTATTACTTTGGATTAACAAAAGCTATACTAAATATTATATCATCAGTTCTACAAAATATAACAAATATCAAAGTATCTATAAACATTGATGGACTGCCAATATCTAAATCGTCACAACGACAATTTTGGCCAATATTAGGATCGATAACCGAGTCTAAAGAAGTATTTGTGATTGATATTTATTATGGTACACAAAAACCATCAAATCCAAATGAATTCCTTAAAAAGTTTGTGGATGATACAAAAATATTATGCAAAGATGGAATTAATATTAATAATAAAAATATTCCATGTACAATAGAAGCACTCATATGTGATGCACCAGCAAAATCATTTATATTACAAATAAAAAGCCATAATGGTTATTCAAGTTGTACAAAATGTATTACCGAAGGTAGTTACATTAATGGTAAAATGTGTTTTCCCGAAATAAATGCTAAACTACGGACAAATGAAGATTTTCGTTTAAAAAAGGATGAAAATTTTCATGTTGGAGATTCAATTATCTTAGAGATTCCAAATTTGGATCTCGTACGCAATATACCTTTAGATTACATGCATCTGGTTTGTTTAGGAGTTACACGAAAATTGTTATACATGTGGTTATTTAGAGAAGTTAAAGTTCGTTTACAATATAAAAAAGTTGAGGCAATATTATTACAGTTAGAGCAAGTATTAAAATTATATGTACCATGTGAATTTGTACGTAAGACGAGATCACTTGTTTGGGTGAAATTATGGAAAGCCACTGAATTTCGAAATTTTCTATTATATATTGGCCCTGTAGTTTTAAAACCTTTTCTTCAAAAAAATTTATATAATCATTTTTTAACTTTACATGTGGCAATTAGAATTCTATGCTGTTTAGAGTTTCAAAATTTTGTTGATTATGCCCAAGAACTACTCCAACATTTTGTATCATCATTTGCATTATTATATGGTGCTCACAATATTTCTCATAATGTACATGGACTTATTCATTTAGTACAAGATGTTAAAAAGTTTGGTCCTTTAGATTGTTTTAGTTCTTTTAAATACGAAAATTATTTGCAAATCTGTTACGTAGAGCGCGAAGGAAAGCATGCGAGTGATCGGAGTGGAGGCGGATTAATATCAAGTAAAGAGCGCGACAATTCACAGCACAATTAAATTCACAATTTATTCAAAAATAAAAAAAAGAAAAAGAAATAATACATTAAATTTTAATTGAACACGATAATGTGTTGTATGAAGCAAGCGACTTCGTCGTTCGAGCGAACAGATATAATATTAGCGCGTTCTGCGACAGAAAAATCCGCGGTAATTATTCGGTAAAGAAAAAGAAATCGAGACGTGAGCGAGCTAGCGACGAACTGAACAGAAATTCGACGAAAGCTAAATTTAAGACCTCGCAAAAACTTGTGTATATCGATCCAATGTCGCGCTATCAGCTGAGCGCGCGACGAGAAAAAACTATCGACGATTGCTGGCGCACGTGCCGTGTTTATACATATCCTCTCGCGCGAACACGGCAATCACCTCAGAAATCGAACGATCAGCTGAGATTATTTGTACAAGAATTATAACTCGCAAACAACAAGACAACAACAATAATAAGGACGCGACACGACCGAAATACAAGACCGTTTACCGTTTAAATTTGACGATTGAGATACGCTGGACGCGGAATTAATAAACCGGACAATTAATCGATCTTGCTCAAACAAAATATTTAAAAAGTTATTAAAAAAACATGACAAACTACTCCAACAAGTTGTCCGAAGATATATCGAACGTGAACAAAGTAATATTAACAAAGCAGAAAATTCTTTTGGGATAACATCTCATTTTATAGTAGACCTCAAATATACTCATATGGAAGGTCCTTTAGTAGAAGGTTGTTGTAATCCACAGTATAAAATGATAAGACGCTTAAATACAACTGTTCGCATTGATACATTGGCAGATAATTGTTGTGGTTTGATAGATGGAAGCATTGTTGAAGTAAAGAATATAGCTTATCATAAAGAGCTTAATACAAATGTTGTTATAGGCAATCAATTCTGTCATAAAGAAAATTTATATGATATTCCTTGTCCGTCATCTCTTATAGGAATATTTATTGTACATAACTTATCAGAATTGAAGATATGGCCAATAGATAATATTAAAACTAAATATGTTAAATTACCATTAGACAATAATAAGTTTGCAGTTTTTCCATTACTGCATTAGTAAGTTCACGTATGTCATTATATAGTCCGAATTCAAATCAATTCTATCATGGAAGAATACTGCATTGTTGAGTTTGAAGATGGCCCCCAAATGATTCCTAGTTCTTGGCTAACCGAGAGTAAAACTGCTGCTCGTTGGTCTCAGTTTACATCGCATTCAAGATTTATGAAAGCTGTGCAAAAACACATACCATGTGATAATAGTTGCCTCTTATATGATGTCAAAAGAATATTAGCTACTGCAAGTAAGTAACATAAACAAAATAAACATCTTTTGCGTGTGCATATGTATACATTGTGTGTGTGTGTGTGTACGCGTGCATATTTATAATTTACATAATACTAACTTTTTTTAATAAGAAATTACTTAATCAATACATACACACCGATACACACATATTGAGAAGAAAGTGTATTAAAATTTATATTAAATATTTTTTTATTGTATTAAATATTAATAAATTAATAAATATAATTATTCAATATTTATAAATTATTTTTTGTTTTAGAAACATATGAAAAGGGATTAGTCAAATTGAAGAGAGCCGAATTTGTATCAGATATAAATTCAGAGAGTGACGATTATGAAGATTTAAAAAAATCTAGGAAGGATAGAGCTAAGAGAATAAGATCAAGCAGTGATGATAGTGCTACTGATAATGAAGGAGTTCAATTACCATCTTTTCCTATGATTCCACAACCGAAAACATATAGCAAAAAGATTAATAAATATAATGAAAGACAAAAGCAACAGTTAACAGGTAAACAAAAAAAAACAGATAACAATATTTTCTTATACATAGTAGTTTTCATAATTTTATACATATTTTGGTTGAAACACAGAAAACATTTCAACTAATTTACATAAAGAGAAAGATTTAGAGATATCATCAATGAATTCTGATTCATCTAATAAAATGAAGGAAATATATCGTGATTCAGTTGCTGACAATAATAAAGGTAATTTATACAATAAAATAAATAGATATCATTTCTTAAATGTTTATATTATTTTTTTTTCAACAGAAATAACAGATAAAAATGAAAATATTTTATCTAATGGCAAGTCCTTTGATAAATTTTTTAAAAATGGTAACGATGCCAGCTCATGTAAGTATTAATCTAATTTATGAAATTATGTTTTATATATTTTATACTTTAGTCATTTTTTCTTAATTTTATATCTTTAGCAAGCTCCGATTTCCAACGTTACATTATAAGGAAACTCACAGACATAGGATTTAAAATATCGTCAATAGATAAACAACAAAAACTTTTTAATAGCAGATTAAATATTATATTACAACGTATCGAAACAATTAACTCAAATGAAAAAATTCAGGAGAATGAAAGTAACGAACATGTAATGGATAATTTTCCAATTGATACTATTGAAGATTTAGAGCAATTTGAAAAATTTCTAAGCGAAGGTATTATTAATCACAAAGAACTGGTGAGTATATTTTAATAATAGGTGTTAAATAATTATATAATGTATAATATGTATCTTATTCTCTATTATTATAAGAATTTTTATATAATAATTTATATTAATTTTTATAGATTAAAGAATTGTCACGTATCGGTGGAAATGATGTTAAAGGCGTGACATTTAATCTTTTACGCAAATTAATGACTGATTATATTATACGTCTCGTTCTCGATGATAATATGTAGTAATGCTTGTCATTACGCAGGCTTCACAACATTTTAGAGTATAAGAATTTTAGATGGCGCGTCGGGCCTTAGTAAGGGTCCGTTGCGCCCTCTCTTTTCATATTTTGTTTTGTTGTGCAAGGCTTCGCACGCATACCGAGTATTACTCTTAAATCAAGTATATTATCAAAAATAGGAAAGGTTCAAGCTATGCCGCACGATAGGAAGAGAAAGCGATCACGTTCCCGATCTAGAGATCGCCGAAGATCTAAGGAGAAAACAGAGGAAAAATTGAATAATATGCAAACGCAACTAGATAACCTCACTAATATTCTCAGCCAACTGATTCAACCTACTGGTAGGTACATGATAGTTTTCCATACGAAACATACTCATAACCTTTCTAGTAGTATAAAAATGTGACGATTCCATACAAATGTCCAAGCAAGGGTTATGTTTTTTCCATACGAAATTTATACATAACCTACATACCTGAAGCAAAGCTTTACAGTTCCACACGAACGCTAAAGCACAAGTCCTTTCTAGTAGTATAAAAATGTGACGATTCCATACGAATGTCCAAGCAAGGGTTATGTTTTTTCCATACGAAATTTATACATAACCTACATACCTGAAGCAAAGCTTTACAGTTCCACACGAATGCTAAAGCACAAGTCCACAAGGAATTTCCACAAGAAATATTAATTTATGAATCCAGTTTTTTCCCATACGGAATCTACTGAGGAATATACATACATTTATATAAATATATACATATGTACATAGTGGAGGATAAGCTTGACAAATGCTATGTAAATGTCATATCCACTGGATACGACAGGAATGCAATTAATGAACATGTCATTAAACAATGTGGATTCATTAGTTCTACACAATAAATGACACCTCAGCCTCTAATAAACATACTTGTTCCTCTTCTGTCTTTTCAGATAAAGTTGAAAATAAAGAAAATCGGGCTAATAAAGCCATTATAGTACCAGAAGAGAAAGATTTATCACAGAATAACGAGGATATATTACAGGATGAGAAATAATGGACCCACGATTTCGGAGGAGGTCCTACAAATCTTGGGAGAGGATCCCAATTCCACTAAGGAAATTGCAGTCAAGTTTCATCCAGAGCTCAAACGCAGATGGGAAAAATGGATGCAAGAGGGTTTCCCAGAAGAAAACAAGAAAGTTATCTTACAAAAGTATCCAAGAAAACAAGAACTGTATACCGAAGCTCCCAAGGTTAACCTAGAAATCATCTCCATTATGTCTGAAATTGCGGTAAAGAGAGACCAACATTTCCTGGGAACACAAAATTGTGTGGGGTCAGCAATATCAGCTCTAGCTGCTGCAATATCCTTAATTCTGGAAGATCCCGAGGATGGTATAAATCAAGAAAGTCTCACAGAATTTCTGTGTGATGCTGGAAAATTACTGACAGACGTTTTCCATCAGCAATCTATTGCCAGAAAGTCGTTTATCACGCCTCTAATTAATAAAGAAGTCAAACCCACGATTGAAGCTACTAATCCAGATGAATGGCTATATGGAAAGAAATTTGCTGAGTATGTTAAGAAAGTTCAGATAATTGGGAAAGTGTGTGAAAAAATCAAGACTCAGGATAAGTCTTCAAGGATATTAACTAATAAATTCCGCAACCAGAGAAACAATTTAAACATAAAGAAGTAGCAAAAAAAAAAAAAAACTCTCTTAGCTTTAACCACCACACATAGACTTTAAACGTTAGCGCTAATAAATATAGATAACATTGCAATATCGAATGCAGGTATTAATATAAAGATTCTAGACTTAATAAAAACCTCAAAAATGGGTAGTTGTCAACCGGAAATTATTTTACCATATCTTAGAGAAAAACCTAGTATATGCGCGGTTTCAGTTATCATAGAATCACAAACCTTTGCAAGATTATATAATAAGCCGATATTAATGTCCAAAAAACTTTGCGCACTCAATATTGGAAACATAAAGACTTAAGAAATAACAAATAAAATATTTATATTACTAACTGTACTTTTCTTTTCTCTTTAAAAAAAAAAAAAAAAAAAAAAAGAGTAAGGCTGTCACAAACGCTAAAAGTCTACATATTATCATCGAGAACGAGACGTGTAATATAATTAACCGATCAAACGAGCCCGCCGAAGGCGGGCTCGTTTGATCGCAATTATATGAAACGTCTCGTTCGAAGATGATCCTTTCCCACCCTGGCATATTAACTCCCAGTAAAAGTAGATATATACATAAGTGCATATATGGAGACAAATTTTCACCCGGGATCATCAAAATAACAGTGACATCCTAACTCGTACAATCTCTATATCTCTAAACATTATGAAAAGAGAGGGCGCAACGGACCCTTACTAAGGCCCGACGCGCCATCTAAAATTCTTATACTCTAAAATGTTGTGAAGCCTGCGTAATGACAAGCATTACTACATGTTATCATCTTCGAACGAGACGTTTCATATAATTGCGATCAAACGAGCCCGCCTTCGGCGGGCTCGTTTGATCGGTTAATAAATTAGGTAGCCAGTTTAGTTATGTTGGAGGTAAAAAGAAGCGAGTATTTTATAATTTACAGTTACGGAAGATTATATTTAGTAAGTAAATATTTTAACATTTTATTATTTATATTTAATTTTATATATATGTATATATATTTTATATTTACATTTATATGTATATATATTTTATATTTACATTTATGTGTATATAAATACATATATAAATAAAACTTTTGTTTTAGGTGTTGTACGAAATCAATTTGCGGAAGCAACAGACCCATGTATTGCTGAACCAATAAAATCTTGATTGCGACATGCAAGCGAACGATATCTAAAGAAAAATCAGTAAGTCTTGAAATATTGCAAAACAAATATGTATATATATATACATATTTATATGATGTAATAAGTGTATTGTTATTTTTATTTGCAGCAACGAAGTTATAATTGAACCTGGAAAATAAAAAATAAAATTTCCTTACACTATGAAGTGTTCCCTGCTCTTAAGCCAGTTTTTATTTTTGAATTATTGATACAAAAACTACGTACAAAGTTTAAAATTTTTTTAACAGTTTTTTTTGCAAAAGTTTATTTTCGTACGTATATATAACTAACTATAAATATCGATAGCAATGTATTTTATGTTATTATTTTGAAGTGTTATTATAATTTAGCATAACTTTTATGTTGATAATATGAATATATTTTATATATAATTATTGTATTTTTAATAGTTTCTTTTTGTAAAAGTTTATTTTCGTTGTATATATATATCTAACTATACATATATAAACGTCGATAGCAATGTATTTCATATATATGTTATTATTTTGAAGTATTATTAAACTTTAACATAATTTAGTATTAATTATTTTTCTTTATTAACTTAATATAATAATAGTATTCCTTTTGTATTATTTCAGTAATTATATAAACTTTGATATTCCAATTGTTAAAATCAACATATATTCTTTATTTTATTATTTTTTATAAAACAAGTTTATATATAGTTACAATGACTTCAATGATTCAAAAAATGTAATAAAAACAAGACTTCTATGATTTATTAAATGTAACAAACCAAGTTATATGCTACGCAATCTAAAATTGTTTTATCTTTAAATTTTTAAATTCTGATAACTATCTCGAGCATATTTTGTATAAGTAAAAGTATATACAGGGTGTCCCAAAATCACCGGACACCGTTCCACTGACAGATTCTGTGGAACATTCTAAGATGAAAACTCTTATGCGAAAATGTCGAGGCTATAATTGTTTTTAAATGGGAAGCATTTAAAATTGGCCAATAAGTCTGCGGAAATTTCGCGCGCTCAGACATGGCACATCGCAAAGCAAGTGAAGGTGCCCTTATACATTGATTCAGTTTTTAAATATTGACATAATTTTGCATACAATAAGGAAATTCATTGAAGCTTTATCTTATTCATTTGTGATTGTTTAATTTACTATACATAAAGATTAATGCCAGCATTACGGAACATCAATCAATATGTATGTCAAATGAAGTGCATCACAAACTGGCGCATGACTTTTTTCGTATGGTAAGCATATTCAAATTATGTCAATCGATAATTTTATATTTCTATGATAAAATAGGACAAAATAATAAAAAAATTATATAAAAATAATAATAATTATTATTATGATAAAATTGGATAAATAATTAAGACATTTCTTGACTTTTACCGATTTTACATATTCAATCTGCTCTATGCAATTATCGATGTAGGAAAACTCTACGTTATTATTATATACATTATTATTTATTTTTTTCCTATTTTATCATAGAAATATAAAATTATCGATTGACATAATTTGAATATGCTTACCATACGAAAAAAGTCATGCGCCAGTTTGTGACGCACTTCATTTGAAATATGTATTGATTGATGTTCCGTAATGCTGGCATTAATCTTTATGTATAGTAAATTAAACAATCACAGATAAATAAGACAAAATTTCAAAGTAATTTCCTTGTTGTATGCAGAATTATGTCAATATATAAAAACTGAGTCAATGTATAAGGGCACCTTCACTTGCTTTGCAATGTGCCATGTCTGAGCGCGCGAAATTTCCGCAGATTTATTGGTCAATTTTAAGTGCTTCCCATTTAAAAACTATTATAACCTCGACATTTTCGCATAAGAATTTTCGTCTTAGAATGTTCCACAGAATTTGTCAGTGAAACGGTGTCCGGTGATTTTGGGACACCCTGTATAGCTATGTATTTTTATTGCAATATTTCAAACTTATATGTAAAGAGAATTAGGCATTTTGCAATATGATAAAATTTAATAAATGTAATAAATTTTTTATATTATGTTGAAGTGTGTTACTCTAAATACACGTTTTAATGCAAAAAATTTAGATTTTTTAAAGTGGGATATATTTACTTTAAAATTAAAAATATGTTTTTTATAGACAAGAGCTCATATTTTATTTTAAAAAATATTTTAAAAACCCGTAGTATCTTTTACTAAATGTATTAAATAAATAATTATTTTATATAATTGAAGTATTAAAAGTATTAATAAGATCATATTTTGACCTGTATTTTATTTTCAGAATTTTATTTAGAAAGACATACGAGAAATAGTCATAAAGACTTTTATATACTCTCATAACTCAATATTTACATTTTTAACATTACAAAAGGTGTCATCCATTTTATATATAATTATAAAAGTATTGTATATACATATACATATATATATATATATATATGTATGTATATATACATATATATATGTGTGTGTGTGTGTGTGTGTGTGTGTGTGTGTGTGTGTGTGTGTGTGTGTGTGTATACATATATATATATATATATATATACCTGTATTTTTTGGGAAAGACTTACAAGAATACAAAAAAACTACTGGTATAATAATTGTTCTTCAATAATACATTATTGAAGAATTATTGTTATATAGTAATTTTTTCATATTGTAGTTTTTTGTACGGGTAAACTTTTTTCTGATTTAAAAAGTATCAGTATAAATATCCTTTTCATATCCTATAAAAATCCTTGGAATATCCCACACAATATCCTTAGGATGATTCAGGGATTAAAAATGAGCGATCATTTGCTCTTCCTCAGGACATCCGGAGGAGGTCTTAGGATTAAAATAGGATATCCAGAGGATATCTGTTATATCCATACTGGATGTCCTTTGGATTTCCAGAGGACATCCATGTGCTGTCTGGGTAAATATTAATATTTTATTCTTTACATTTATTGATATCAAAACTTTTGTCTTTTAAATATTGAAACTATACACATATATATATATATATATATATATATATATATATATATATATATGTGTATAGTTTCAATATTTAAAAGACAAAAGTTTTGATATCAATAAATGTAAAGAATAAAATATTAATATTTATCCAGACAGCACATATATATATACACATATATATATATATATATATATATATTGTTGCGCCCCCTTGTATAACGTCCCTGCGTGTAAGACTGTTTTGGCGGGAGATCATCCCCTAGCACGTTGTTAGGAGGGAGGTTGATCAACAACGGCGGACATCTTGTGAGGAGCTGCCATTTTGTTCAAGTCGTATGACGGCTGTCTTCTCGTGCGGACGCGAATTATCTCAAACCCAATATTATTCTTTTAATTGTATTATTTCGTTATCTTGTTCCCTGTTTCTTCATTATTAAAGTTATTGCATTCCTTTCTTAATACACGTGTTGTTATTTCCCGGAGCGAGTGAGTGTGCGTGAGACGCGGCGCGTTTCGATTAATATCGAAATCGTCCCGCGGGCACAACATTTTGGGGGCTCGTCCGGGATCTACGACGTCAACGAGCAGAATCATCGGCGAGATGACTTCAACAAGGAGGAGAATTTTTCGCGCTGAAACTCCTGAGGCCACGGAAGCGGTGTCGATGCAGGCGGTGTCATTACAAGCAGCGTTGAGGGAGATCCGAGAATTGCGAGAGAAGCAAATGCGGAAGGATGCAGAATTTGAGGAGAGGCTGCGAGAAAAAGATGACGCGTTGCGAGAGGAGCAAATGCGGAGGGATGCGGAATTTGAGGAGAGGCTGCGAGAAAGAGATGACGCGCTACGTCAATTGGAGGAGAGGATTTGTCTGCAGACTCCGCGTCAACAGCTAAGTCCTTCTAATAACAGAAAGCAAAATTTAGAAAATAACTGTAGAAATGACATAGGTTATAAATTGAAACCTGATAGCTATGACGGAAGTGTCCCTTTGCGCGAATTCCTTACCCAGTTTAATTTGATAGCGCGCGCTAATGGATGGAGCGATTCATCTAAGACGGTAGCATTAGCAGCTTACCTTAGAGGAAAAGCGCGCTCCGTTTTGGATGGAATTTTTGAAATTGAAAATCTAAGTTTCGAGGAAATTTAATCAAAATTGGAATTACGTTTCGGAGAAGGTCATTTGGCACAGACCTATTATACGCAATTTACTAATCGTAAACAAAAATTTTCCGAGGATATAGTTACGTTGGGTTCAGATATTGAAAGACTATGTCGTTTAGCTTATCCGGAATGTACTCATGAAGTACGCGATAAGATCGCTTGTGCCCACTTTATTGCCGCGCTATCAAATGGGTTTATAAAACGTACTTTGCAATTAGAAAATGTTTCTTCTTTGAAACCGGCCATTGAAAGAGCGATGGCAATAAAAGTTTTCAAGAAAACAGTTTTACTAAGAATGAAAATATGAAATTTAATAGAGAGAAAAGAAATTTTGTTAAAAATAGTGAAAAATCTAATGACGAAAAAGAAGTAGAAAAGAAAAATATTGAAAAGAGAAAAAGACCATTTGAAAAAAATTTTAATGGAAATAATAAACAAAATAATAATAATTTTAAGCAGCAAAAGAAGGAATGCTGGAAGTGTGGAGCTCTGGGACATTTCCGATCTGAATGTCCTTCAGAAATTTCAGAAGCGAAGGAAAACTCGGTTTAGTCGAGCTTACTGGAGCGAGCTCGACTCGTAAAATAAAGGCTCCAAAATTTGAAAATGTTGTAAATTATGATGTAAATAGAATAAATACTGACTTCTGTTATTATGGTACGATAGATAATAAGTCTTGTATTTTTAAATTAGACACGGGCTCCGACGTGACAATTTTGAATTCAAAGATGGTTAGTTTACCTAGACAGCGTATTCCGGTAGAAAATTGTAAATTGAGATATCCTACGGGAGAGGAAATTGAAATTAAGTTTAAAGTTAATGTTTGGATTTCTCTCGGTAAATATTCTATGGATTTTTCAATGTTGGCCGCGAATATTAATGATGATTGTCTGCTAGGGGCAGATTTCTTAAAAATAATTAATTCTGAGAAAATTTGTGAATCTGTTTTGGGAATTTCAAAGCAAAATCCATTTTGTAATCTCTTGTGTTTGCGTATTGAGTGTTTTGAAGAAAAAGTTCCTCATTTTCTTAAAAAACTTTTTAAGAAACATTCGGAAAATTTGGATTCTTCTGAAAAAGAAATTTTTGCCGAATTTCTTTATGAATTCCAAGATGTATTCTCAGAAAATATTAGTGCAGGAAATTGTGGATTAATTGAACATGAAATTAATTTGACTGATTGCCGTTCTATTAAACAAGCTCCCAGACGTATTCCTATGCGAGGAGAGGTTAATAAAAACATCGAGGAAATGAAAACTCAAGGTGTTATAGAGGAATCACAGAGTCCCTGGGTTTCGCCGGCTGTGTTGGTGAGGAAGAAAGATGGAACAATCAGGTTTTGTGTAGATTATAGAAAATTAAATGCGGTCACAGTGAAGGATTCTTATCCGTTGCCCAGGATAGATGATATTCTCGATCAATTATCAGGTAATTCTTGGTTTCCCACTTTAGATTTAAAAAGCGGATACTGGCAAATTAAAATTTCGGAGCAAGATAGAGCGAAGACTGCATTTTCAGTCGGAAATGGCTTATGGCAGTTCACTGTTATGCCATTTGGATTGTGTAATGCTCCTGCCACTTTTGAGAGATTAATGGAACGGGTTTTACAAAAATTATTATCAAAAGTTTGTTTGGTCTATTTAGATAATGTAATTATTTTCAGTAAAGATTTCAAAGAAATAATCAGAAATTTAAAGGAGGTATTTCTTCGTTTACGTACGACTAATTTAAAGATTAACCCAAAGAAATGTGTTTTATTTGGAAGAAATGTGAAATATTTAGGACATGTTATATCAGAGAAAGGCATTACTACAGATCCGGAAAAGATTATTGCGGTGAAAAACTGGCCAATTCCTCAAAATAAAAAGCAAATCCGTAGTTTTCTTGGCTTTTGTTCGTACTACCGAAAATTTGTAAAAGGATTTTCGTTAATTGCAAAGCTCTTATATAACTTAACTGAAAATTTATCCAAATTTGAATGGAAGACGGATTGTCAAGAAGCATTTGATAATTTGAAGCAAGTTTTAACATTTTCATCGGTTCTTTCTTTCCCGAAAGAGAATGGAATGTTTATTCTAGATACGGATGCTTCGAATTTGGGAATTGGTACAGTTTTGTCCCAAAAACAGAATGGAATAGAAAAAGTTATCGCGTATTATAGCCGTACATTTAATAAAACCGAAAGAAATTGTGTTACTCGCCGGGAATTACTGGCGGTTGTGGATTCGATAAAATCTTTTCATCATTATTTGTACGGACAAAGCTTTCTGGTTTGTACGGATCATGCTTCACTAAAATGGCTTATGTCTTTTAAAAATTTGGAAGGACAGCTAGCACGTTGGCTAGAAAAGTTACAGCAATATAACTTTGAGATCATCTATCGGAAAGGACAATCTCACAGAAATGCTGATGGATTGTCCAGACGTCCTTATGCGGAGATTGACTGTAAATATTGTGCTAAAGTAGAATTATCAGATTTGGCAGAGGAAGAGAAGAAAATTTCGCGAATTTCGTTAAAAGAAACCACTTCGGAAGAATGGCGGAGGGATCAATTGGAGGATTTAAATTTAGCTATTTTTGTGAAAGGGAAAGAGGAGGGAAGACGTCCTCTTTGGCAGGAAGTAGTTGCTAGAGACAGCTCTGCAAAAGTCTACTGGTCATATTGGGATGCTCTCATATTAAAGAATGGTGTGCTCTGTAAGAAATGGGAAGCTCCCAATTTAAAATCGTCTATTTTTCAGATAGTTGTTTCTCAAAAACGAATTTCCCGAATCATTGAAGAAGCTCATGATTCTCCCTCTGGAGGTCATTTTGGAGTCAATAAAACATTAGGAAAAATTCGAAAAATGTTTTATTGGGCCACTTGTAAAACCGACATCGAAGATTGGTGCAGGACTTGTAAGATTTGCGTTGCGAAAAAAGGTCCTGCAGGAAAAGGAAAATCTCCTCTTCAGATATTTAATGTTGGAGCTCCTTTTAAAAGGGTCGAAATGGATGTTTTAGGTCCTTTGCCAAAGACGGTTTCCGGAAATAGGTATTTGCTTGTCATCACAGATTGTTTCACCAAATGGGTGGAAGCTATCCCGTTGAAGAATATCAGAGCAAAACAAGTAGCGGAACTTTTGTTTCTCAAGTAGTCTTAAGACACGGGGTTCCCCTTGAATTACATACGAATCAGGGGAGGAACTTCGAATCTAAAATTTTTAAAGAATTAATAAATTTATTAGGAATTAGGAAAACAATGACTACAGCTCTTTATCCTCAATCGGATGGGCATGTCGAACGGCAGCACCAGACGATAATAAATTATTTAGCCAAATTTATCGCTGAAAATCAGAAGGATTGGGATCAGTGGATCCCAATGTATTTGTTGGCATATAGGACTTCCAAACATAAAGCTACTGGTGTGACACCTTCAGAGCTATATTTTGCTCAAGATTTAAGGTTGCCGTTGGATCTATTGCGAGGTTGCCCACCAGAACTTAGAGATGAAAATTCGGCTGGGGATTATGTTAATAAATTGAAAAAGAAATTAGAAGAAATTCATGTTGACACTAGACAACGGTTAGAGATCAAGTCTTCTCGAGCTAAATCCTGGTATGATCGAAAAGCCAGGCAGATCCATTTTAATGAAGGAGAAAAAGTGTGGCTATATAATCCTCGAAGAGAAAAGAGGAAAGCCCCGAAATTACAAAATAATTGGGAGGGACCTTACAAAATTGTTAGAAAATTAAGTGATGTGGTATTTTGTATTCAAAAAATCAAATAAGAGAAAAAAGGTAGTACATGCTGATAGGTTAGCTTCTTTTTTAGAAAAAAGGAAAATAAATTAAGAAATTAAATTTGTTTTCTTTTAAGTCGGAGCCCACATATTAAATTGTTATTTATTTATCTTAATTAAAACTTAATAGAAATGCTTTCGCATTGTTTTTTTTCAAAAGAAGATTCTTGTTGTTTTCTTTTTAAAATCTTTGGACGAGTGGACGAATGGACGAGTGAGAAATGAGTAAATTAGTCTTCCTTTTTAAGAGAACTGCCTCGATGAGTGGACGAAAGACTGCCTCGACGAGTGGATGAATGAGAAATAAATGAATTAATCTTCTTTCTTAGAAGACTGCCTCACCCCGGGTTTTTTTGATCCGTGGTTTTCTCCGTGGGTCGTAGGGCGAATGCCAAGGCAGGAACTTGAGGTCCTTTCGGGAAACGATGGGTCCACGGATAGATACCCCCCTCTTGTCCGAAGATTCCAGAGATGTTGCGTTGAAAGAATATTCCCGGAAGCAGAGTATAAGGGACAATGAAGCGCGGAACTGAGAAATATTTAAACAGTCGATTGGGTCCGGATGGCGTGTCGCTCGGTAACCTGGGTAGGAGGCCAGGGTAGAGCAAGAAGATTCGTCGGAACCTTGGAGTCGACATTGAAGCACGAAGCACTAATAATCGATTGGATTTAGAAGGACGAGTCGCTTAGTAACTTGGGCAGAAGCTCGGGATAAAGCAGGAAAACTCGTCGAAGATCCTGGAATCGATAGAATTACGCCTCTCCGTTGTAGATTGTCGGGACGACAATCTTGAAGAGGGAGGGCAGTGTTGCGCCTTTTTGTATAACGTCCCTGCGTGTAAGACTGTTTTGGCGGGAGATCATCCCCTAGCACGTTGCTAGGAGGGAGGTTGATCAACAACGGCGGACATCTTGTGAGGAGCTTCCATTTTGTTCAAGTCGTATGATGGCTGTCTTCTCGTGCGGACGCGAATTATCTCGAACCCGATATTATTCTTTTAATTGTGTTATTTCGTTATCTTGTTCCCTGTTTCTTCATTATTAAAGTTATTGCATTTCTTTTCTTAATACACGTGTTGTTATTTCCCGGAGCGAGTGAATGTGCGTGAGACGCGGCGCGTTTCGATTAATATCGAAATCGTCCCGCGGGCGCAACAATATGAATGTTTATTATAATTCTTTATTCTATTCATATCAAATGTGATAATAAACATTATATTTAATCTCTTTAAGGTTGCTGGAAGATTTCGAGAAAATTTCTCATGAAATCATACAACACTTCGCATAAAAGCAAAGGAACTTATTTTATACCACCAATTCGCAAAAAAACTCTAAAGAAAATAAAGCTGGAACTTCACGAGGAAAATTAGTGGACAGATTTCGCAATGATATAAAATTCATTAATTTTGTCAACTATTTAAAAAAATCAAAAAATCAAGCTCAGCAAAACGTTATTACTAACACAGATATTTCTATATAGAAGCATATAATTGCATTCAAAATTATTTAAAAACATCTACAAAATATTGAATTGCAATATTTGTTTTGAAATTCGTCTTTTAACATTTATATACAGCCTTAGAAATTGCGGAACAACACAAAATTTGGTTAACCCATGTTCAGGATTCTCTTGAAAGGGACATAGCAAATCGCCTAGCGGTAGGAACGAGACATTAGGCGCGCTCCGCGATTTAGATAAGCGATTGATGGCGACATCTGACGGCGCCCCGCGCGAATTACGCGATCGCCAAATTTCGGTGATCGCCCACGCAGCGCGATAATCCATCCGGTTATCGCGTGGCCTTGCGTAATTGGCTCGCGGCTCGAATTCCGCGAACTGATAGGCGTTTCTAAGAAAGGGTCTAACGGGTGCTTCCGGAAAAGGAGCCGGCCGGTAGATCTCGATCAGCGTTCACAGTGAAACCACGTTACATTGTTCTCACGCTTAAGTATATTTGTTAACTGGCTTCGCCATTCAGTTTATACAATTTTATAAGTGTTGATTGTTAATAAATATCTAATTTTCAGTGACAGTGAACATTCATAATAATTTCTCTCACCGATTCATAAACCATCAATTTCTTGTGCAAACCCGTTCTCGCCACGCTATAGCGGATCGTCCGATATAGTTCGCGATTCTTAAACGGAAAGTTCAAACAACCCATAACCAAAATCCAAAGGAGAAAGTAATCGAAAAGTAGGACGAGTCATATAAATTACGTATACATGATTGCACGAATAAATTATTCAAAAACATTAATGACTAGCTGACGTTTGTTCCTTGCGCGCTTCGCGCAAATATGGGTCAATTACAATTTGGCACATAACCTATGTTACTCAGGAAGATCTAAGCTATCCACAAGTGAAAGATTTTTTCAAATCAGTTCAGTAGTTTCTGAGATTACCCCCAACAATGGAACAAACAAACTTTGCCTCTTTATATATTGGTATAGACATAATAAAAAAGTAGTCGATATTGACTTCGAATTTCGGATACGAATTAATAATAATATGCCTAAATTTAAAATAATTAATATAAAATGTCTGGACAAATCGTTGCGTCATGAAACCGAATCGACGCTTGATCGATGGTGACACCTGTCGCGCCGCGAATCACTTATCGCGCCTAAAATCAAAGTTTGCTACCGTCTTGGTAGATCGTTATCGGAGGCTCGCCCGTGGCAGCCCCCTATTTGTTCAGGTGACACCATCGGTACCGTGATTGGTTGAACGACTTCCGCGCGGTTGAGGCTTTCGGAAGAGATCAAGTTAAGCTCTCTCGCTGTTCTGACTTCGTAGAGATAAAAAGTGTCTTTAATTTTACGAGCGTGTGCCATTCAGTTAATACGTTGCGAATTTCGTCTGGCTCGGCCAACGATTTCCTGATCATCAAACCAGCCATTTATCATCTCATTATTATTTACTTCCGAGTGTAACCGGACGAACAGTACGGTGGATCGCGCTTCGAGTTGTCGTATGTAATCTGTGATAACCGAATTACGCCTTTGCTGATTTACTCCTGGCGAACGCAGAGTATTCAGAGTGTGTGGCATGTGAATGCCAGTGTGTATAAATGCTGAGAATAAAGGTATTATTTTTGTGATCATTAATATCGGCTAACTGTATGCATTATTACCTGACTGGTCTGACATATCATTCTAATTCATGTGCCAACCCGGTATATCAGTTACTACTGTTCGGACAGCTAAAGTGGAGTTTCGAAGTCGCACCGCCTCCATTTCATTCATTAATTGCGAATTAAACATAAAAGTTTATATATTTGTAGGATTCGAGAATTTAATTGTACATTATATTATTTCGAGCGTGTTGACGAGCCGGTCGCGGCTGAGGTTTATTGTCTGGCGGGTCTTTTGTCCCGAGCACGTATTTGTTTGCGTGCCCTTGTTTTGCCGTGAGACAGCTTAACGTGTAATTTCGAACACTCTATGTGTCGATTTCTGATTGGGCCACGTGGGGCATACCCCGGCTATATATAGTCTCTCTCGAGATTTCGAGAGAGAGAGCGCCGAATTCCGCGAACACGAAAGAACGTACTAACATACTGGGTGATTAGAATACGCGAATAGTCTGAATTTATATATCGAGTTGAATAAAGTCTGCATTTTTATACTTTGAATCTTCTCGTTAAGTATATTCTCTTCTCACGGCTAAATTACATCGTTAAGCCTACAAATTTTGGGGGCTCAGCCGGGATTCAACCGTGAGAGAGAATAACGAGCTGCAGTGATATTGTGCGATAACGTTGCCGTGAGAGTGCTGAGTGCAGTAAAGAATCCCTCCGGTTTAACGGTCACGGTGCTTAAGGAGAGGTTGAGGACCTTGGGACTGAGTACGACCGGAGCGAAAACCGATCTAATTAGCCGGTTGTTGGAAGCGGATCCTGCGGGCGATTGGCTCGGCGAGCCGGAAGACGGGGTGCAGAATAATCGGTCGCACGAGGAAGAGCAAGATGCATCCGTGGCATCCGCGGCATCCGGGAGCGTGAGTGGGACGGAGATAGCGCGGCGGGAGATGGAGATCCTCAGGAAAGAGAGAGAACTCCTAGAGCGAGAGCTCGCGTTGGCGCGACGGGAGACCGAGCTTCTGCGGGCGAGAGGGAGAGAGCGAGAGACCGGGCGAGGCCGCGAGAACGAGGGATGGATGGAGGCGATGGGAGCGACGACGCGAGTCGGCATAACGGCGATTGCCGAATTGTTGGCACATTTTGACGGGGCCAGCGACTCCTGGAGCGTCTGGGAGAGGCAGGTGCGTCTCCTCGCGACTACTTATAGGTTGCGAGATGAGATGGTGAAAATCCTAATAGGCTCACGTCTCAAAGGAAAAGCGGCCGAGTGGTTTCGTTCGAAACCGGAACACATTGAGATGTCGGCAGACGATCTTTTAGCCGAAATGAAGAGCATGTTCGACCACCGCCCGAATAAAGTGGCGTGCCGAAAAGAGTTCGAAGGACGAATCTGGAGGAGGGGCGAGGCCTTCGGCGCGTACCTCCACGACAAAGTGATTCTGGCGAATAAAGTGCCAGTCAAGGAGAGCGATCTCGTTGATTACGTCATCGACGGAATCACGGATGTAAATCTGCAAAATCAAGCGCGGATCCAAGGATTTGAGACGACGGCATCCTTGTTGCGGGCGTTTGAGAAGGTGACCCTCCAGCCGAAGGGGCAGAGAGATGGCACGGCCGCGGTGACGGGACGACCGGACGGAGGCGCGGGATCTCAGGGAGGAGCGAGGCAGCGGAGAGGCGACGGCGAGGCGCAGAAACCACGACGGTGCTACAATTGTGGCGGGCAAAATCACATTAGTGCGAACTGTCCGACAAAAGGAAGTGGTGTGAAGTGTTTTCGGTGCGGCGAGCGCGGGCACGTAGCGGCAAAGTGCACCGTAAAAGTGAGCGCGAAAGACAGTTGTGCGGTGAGCGAACTCTGCGACAAAAAATATTATAAAACCGTGCGTATCGGGGGTTGCGATATCCGAGCGATGGTGGATACCGGGAGTGATATGTGCTTAATGCGTGCGGATTGCCATAGTCGATTGAACGTTCCGTTGAAGGAAAATAAAATCTATTTCCGCGGTATAGGATCGGACGGTAATGAGACGTTAGGCGAATTCATGGCCGACGTTCGTATAGACGATAGCGTGTATCTTATGAAGATACAGGTAATTTCCGACAGGCTCATGCGATATGATCTGATTATTGGAGCCGATTTTCTGAGAACCGTAGAGATTTTAATAAAAAATGAGACGTTAACTTTGAAGCCGAGTTCCGATTCGGGTTTATTAAAATTGCCGGAAGTGTTTCAGATCGACTATGAGCATGAAGCGAATAAATTTGATACTGCACACCTTGACGATAAAAATAAAGACGCGTTGGAAAACATGATACGGAATTATACAAATAAAATACGTGATGTAAATGTAAAAATGCGATTAGTTCTTAAGGACGATGAGCCTGTATATCAGCGAGCGCGGAGATGTTCCGAGCAAGAGAAGCAAATAATAAAGACTCAGATAGGCGGTTGGATGCGTGAGGGAGTGGTGCGGCCGTCGTTATCGGAGTATGCGAGCCCCGTGGTGCTTGTGAAAAAAAAGAACGACACGTATCGATTGTGCGTAGACTACCGACGTTTGAATGTAAAAATAATAAAGGACCGTTACCCCCTCCCGCTGATCGACGATCAGCTGGATTGATTGCAGAGCGCGAGAATTTTCACATTAGACCTTGAAAACGGGTTTTTTCACGTTGAGGTGGACGAGGACAGTAGAAAATATACGGCATTTATTACGCCTGACGGACAGTACGAGTTTCTGAGAATGCCGTTCGGTTTATGTAATTCGCCGGCCGTTTTCCAGAGATTCGTGAACGCGGTTTTCCGAGACTTTATTGGCGACGGGACGGTACTGACGTACATGGACGACTTGATCGTGCCGTCGAGAGATTGCGGAGAGGGCCTAGAGAAACTGAGACGGATATTCGAAAGGGCGAGTGAATCGGGATTAACAGTGAATTGGAAGAAATGTCAATTTTTAAAATCTAAAGTAGAATTCTTGGGGCATGAGATAGAATCGGGTAGCATGCGGCCGTCGGCGACAAAAACGGACGCGGTCACGAGATTTCCTGAACCAAAAAACGTGAAGCAGGTTCAAAGTTTTTTAGGGCTATCCGGTTATTTCCGTAAATTTATTTGTGATTATTCGTCGATCGCGCGACCCTTGACGAACTTATTAAGAAAAAATGTTGTTTTTCGATTCGAGAAGGAAGAGAGGAACGCGTTTAACGGACTAAAGACCGCTCTTGTAAATAATCCTGTCCTTAAGATATACCAAATAAATGCGACCACCGAGCTTCACACCGATGCGTCGAAATACGGTTACGGCGCTATTTTGCTTCAGTATGATAATGATAATTCGTTACGTCCCGTATATTACGCTAGCGGTCGTACGACTGTGGCGGAAGAAAAATACAGTAGCTATGAGCTCGAGGTGCTCGCAGTTATTAAAGCCTTAAAAAAATTTCGCGTGTATTTAATAGGCATTCCTTTTAAGATATTGACAGATTGTAAAGCGTTCAGCCTTACTATGAGTAAGAAAGATTTATGCGTGCGCGTGGCGAGGTGGGCTCTGCAGTTAGAAGAATTTGATTATACGATCGAGCACCGCCCCGGGAAAGCGATGGCGCACGTGGATGCGCTAAGCCGAAATCCGTTGCCTGTGTGTATGTTGAATGAAAGCAAAGACAATATAATAACGCGAATTCGGAAAGCTCAAAGCGAAGACGTTCGTTTGAGGGAAATTGTTGAGCTGGTTGAGGCGAAAAAACTGATAGTTTTGTATTGCGAGCGGGAATTTTATTTAAATTAACTAGCGATGAGGAGCGGATGGTGATTCCCCGGCCGATGCACACGCAGGTTATCCGATACGTGCACGATAAAGGTCATATGTCGGCGAGTAAAACGGAGCGTATAGTCGCGAAAGATTATTGGATACCGGACTTGAAAGCGAAAGTCGAGAAAGTCGTTCGGAATTGCGTGTCGTGTATTTTAGCCGAAAGGAAGTATGGTAAAAGGGAGGGACTGTTGCATCCCATCGAGAAGGGAGAGGCTCCCTTGGATACGTTCCATATAGATCATCTGGGACCGCTCCCTTCAACGCGTAAACAGTATCGATATATACTGGCAGTGATAGACGCGTTTTCGAAGTTCGTATGGCTTTACGCTGTTAAGACGGCGAACACAGCGGAGGTGTTGGCGTGCTTAACAAGACAGTCGAGTATTTTTGGAAATCCGAGGAGGCTTATTTCGGACCGCGGGTCCGCATTCACCTCCAACGATTTTCAGGAATATTGCAAGGCGGAGGGAATGCAGCATGTCCTTACCACTACAGGAATGCCCAGAGCGAACGGGCAGGTCGAGCGGGTCAACCGGACGTTAATCCCGCTATTGACAAAATTGTCCGCCCCCCGGCCAGAAGAGTGGCATCGACATTTGAATATAGCGCAAAAATATTTAAATGCCACGCAACATAGGAGCATTGGGACGACGCCCTTCAGGTTACTGTTCGGGACGGATATCAGAATGAAAGACGACGTCTCCATCCGAGAATTGGTGGAGAAAGAGTTAGTTTCCATGTTTGAGGAGAATCGCGATGTGATGAGAAGTCAAGCCAAGGACGCTATCCAGCAAATACAGCAGGAGAATCGCCGAGGATTTAACAAGCGAAGGAAGCCGGCTACATCTTACAAAATAGGCGACCTGGTTGCGATCAAAAGGACGCAGGCTAATCCTGGGCTGAAGTTCGCGCACAGGTATTTCGGTCCGTATCGAGTTAAAAAGATATTGCGGAATGACCGCTACATCGTTGAGAAGGTGGGTGCACATGAAGGGCCTTACGAGACATCCACCGCAGCTGAATACATGAAGCGTTGGATAAACGAAGAAGACGAAACAACAACCGACGACGAAGCCTAGAATATCTGAGGGCAGATATTGGCGCAGGATGGCCGAGTGTAGGATTCGAGAATTTCATTGTACATTATATTATTAGGAGGTTGCATTGAAAGCCGCTGTTTTTTTTTTGTTTATTTAACATTTATTTCAATAACCAAATATGTAAGTACATTAATCAAAGTATTTGCCCTCGAAAGCTATCACCTTTTCCCACTTTTGTGGCAGAAGTTGAATTCCGCGACGAAAGAATAGTCTGTCTTTTGACCCAATCCATTCAGCAACCCAATTCTCGACTTCTGCGTAGTTGTTGAAATGCGTATCTTCCAAAGCGTGTTGCATCGATCGGAACAGGTGGTAATCACTTGGAGCCAAATCCGGAGAATACGCTGGGTGCGGGAGAACCTCCCATTCGAGCTCCATCAGCGTTTATTTGACGACTATCGCTACGTGGGGCCGAGCGTTGTCGTGGAGAAGAATCACTTTTCGGCGATTTGATGCAATTGATGGTCGATTTTGCATTACATTATCATTCAAATGATTCAATTGCTGTCGATAACGTTCGGCGGTAATTGTTTCATTCGGTTTCAACAGCCTCAAATCGCCGAAAAGTGATTCTTCTCCACGACAACGCTCGGCTCCACGTAGCGATAGTCGTCAAACAAACGCTGATGGAGCTCGAATGAGAGATTCTCCCGCACTCAGCGTATTCTCCGGACTTGGCTCCAAGTGATTATCACCTGTTCCGATCGATGCAACACGCTTTGGAAGATACAAATAATAAACAAAAAAAACAGCGGCTTTCAATGCAACCTCCTAATATTTCGAGCGTGTTGACGAGCCGGTCGCGGCTGAGGTTTATTGTCTCGCGGGTCTTTTGTCCCGAGCACGTATTTGTTTGCGTGCCCTTGTTTTGCCGTGAGACAGCTTAACGTGTAATTTCGAACACTCTATGTGTCGATTTCTGATTGGGCCACGTGGGGCATACCCCGGCTATATATAGTCTCTCTCGAGATTTCGAGAGAGAGAGCGCCGAATTCCGCGAACACGAAAGAACGTACTAACATACTGGGTGATTAGAATACGCGAATAGTCTGAATTTATATATCGAGTTGAATAAAGTCTGCATTTTTATACTTTGAATCCTCTCGTTAAGTATATTCTCTTCTCACGGCTAAATTACATCGTTAATCCTACATATTTCGAATTTATATTATTCAATTGCATTCATCTATGAAATGTATAGCTGAAGAACATTTCTTTGCACGTTTACAGATCGAAAGAGATTTCGAAAGGAAATATCCGCAATGCAAAGATAAATTGATTCTATCATGGAACTTGCATTTTGATAAATTGTACAAATTCTTAGAAAAAAACCTTTCAATAGGAGATCGACTCAATGAGATTCTCATGTAATCGCAATCTTTGGATTTAGGTAAATATTTATATCTTTTTTTGGTCAGCCGTTAATATTTATCTGTTGATTATGATTACATGTCTTTAAATATTTGATATTAATAACTTTATAGATAGTAAAACGATTCTTCAGATTTTAATTTTATTAGAGCTATCTTAGCTCCTAGATCAACGAAAGTTAGTATAAAAATCGATGATCGCAGAAGAGTTTGGAAACCTACAATTTCTGAAAGCCGAGATGGCATTTTTGTGCATTGCAAGGTTTGTTCGGCAATATGTATTTGTCATCTATATTTAAATTTAAAGATAATTGTAATAATTGATTACTTTTTATGTTAGTAAAATGCAATTTGATGTTTTCTTTTCTTCAGATACCTGGAGATATTGAACAGATGTGTATTAATAAACAAAACAAGATGTCCCAGATGAATCTTACAATGCAGCCCTTTATCATTGTTGGACCCGAAATAACTTCGATCGAAAAAGTATTTACGGATCGACAAAACTATGTACAAAATGCCATCTGTTTTGAAGGCTATTGATGTACTTTTCAAAATATTTATCACCTTTAATGCGTGCTATCCAAAAAAGTGTGAAAACTTTTGGTATTTAATTCAATGGAGCGTCTATGAAATTCATACAGCTTCGGAAAATTTCATTTGTTTGCAGTATTCTAAATAAATTAAAACAAGGTTAGTTATTTTCTTACATTTCGAATTTTTTTGAATCGATTGTAATTCTCCAAGATATTCTTAGAAATCTTGTAGACTTGTAGAGCTCTTATCGTTCTGCATACAATCAGTTAGCGAGTATTTTTTTGAATTATTAATTTTTAGTTGCGTAATAGATATAGGTAGATATAATTAGATATAAGTAGAGATATAAGTAGATATAATAAGTAGATATAATAGATATAGTTAGTTTTAAGCAATATTTGTGCGCAGTCTTTTATTTCTTCAATTTTGTCTTTACTCTGCAAATGTTTCGATTAAACATATAAAAAATATTAAAATAAAGAAAAATAAAATTAACATGGAGATGAAACAACCAGTCAAAATAAGCTGTCAGTTTTATTTAAAACAAATTTCTGGAGATACTCAAATTCAGCTAAAACATATGAAATCTCATCATTCATTCGAAATATCATATAATTGTATTTTCTCAAATTGCTACAGAAAATTTTACAAATTCTTTACCTTGAAAAAACATGTAATAGAATGTTCATATCGAATTAATCAAACCAAATCAATTTCCAATGAAATCATTCAAAATGATATACGAATGATAGAAGACATTCATTTTGGAGGAGAGTCTACACATAATTTCTCATTCTATAACAATAATTCTTCAAAAAAGAAAGATGTATTAGAATCTAATGATATTCGAAATTATGTTCTGAAATATATCGGTACATTATACATATAACAAACCTAATGTTCCTAGATTGATTGTGCAAGAAATTGTTGAGGAATTACAAGAGACTATTCAGAATATTTCAGAACACTTCCACAATAAATTGAAAAAGAAATTACCTAATGAATTTCAAGATGTTTTAAAAAATTGTTTTAATATTTCAGTATTAGAGGATGTTGGAACACAGAATATAGAAGATTCGAATATCTCAAAAAATTAAAATTTTTTATTCAACCGAAACCGTTTTTTATTGGTGATTTATATGATGATAGGAAGGACGGATAGAAAACAATTCTAACAATTAAGAAATGTGAAGGTCAAATGGTTCCAATACGCGAAATATTGAAATCTTTACTAGAAATACACAATAATTAATTTCGATTGACCTGACTGGCAAAGATTTTTATTAATTTCACTACGTTTCGACCCTTGGTCTGGGTCCTTTTCAAGTGTACTAAAAGAATAATATTACATTAGATCTGACAAAAATCAATTACACGCCATTACATAAGTAATACGCCACTGTACATTTACCTTAAATACAATGTAAAAATGTGTCAGCCCATGATATTGTTATAGGGCGAGTTCTTCGGTACGTCTTGCGTAAAGCAACGAAACTGTCAAACTAATGCTAAGATTACCAAATAAACACATCACAAATGACTCATAAACAACAAGCTAATGTCATGTGTCAAATATTATGTTGTCATAAACCGCGTTTAAATTTTCCGTGTCCTTTTGTAAATTAATCGTATTCGTATGCTTTTTAATCAAGAACATTTCAGCAATTTCTCTTTTTCTTCTTTGTTTTTCACAATGTAAAACTTACTTAACGACCAATCTACTTATAAAAAATTAAACAAAGATCCGGTAAATCGCGTGAGAACGACAGTTAATGAATTGGTAAAATCGTGACATAAAAAAGATATTGTGGACGACGTGACGTGTTACCACCTTAAGAATACATGCGGAAATTTACCTAGATGTTACGGTTTGCCAAAAATACACAAAGTGGGGTACCCATTGCGTATTATAGTGTCGTCGATCGGCAGCCCTACTTATAATTTAGCTGCGTTCTTACATGACATCCTCAATAAATCTATACAGAGACCGAAATTACATGTTAGAGACAGTTGGACTTTCGTAAATAACATTAGACATAAGAATATCTGCGACGCGAACGTTATGATATCTTTAGATGTAACGGCTTTATTCACGAACATTCCAATAGATTTAGTGATGAAAGCTGTGGAAAAAAGATGGATCCAGATTACACTTAACACAGAATTGACGCTACAACAATTCTTGCATGCATTGGAAGTGGTTCTTGGACTGAATAGCTTCTCTTTCAATGGTGAATATTATGAGCAAGTCTTCGGTTGCCCTATGGGGTCACCTTTGTCACCGATTTTAGCGGACCTAGTTATGGACGATCTTGAGACGCAATGTTTGAGTACTTTTGATTTTGATATACCGATGTATTATAGATACGTAGACGACATTTTCACGATTATACCGAAGTCACGAATTCCCGATGTTTTGAATGCCTTTAACAATTATCACCAACGTTTGAGGTTCACGTACGAGACTGAGGTTAACAATACCATAAATTTTCTGGACATGAATATCATTAGATGCAACAGTACATTAATAACTAATTGGTACAGGAAACCCACATTTTCGGGTAGATACCTGAATTTCCATTCCAACCACCCGTTAATATATAAAATAAATACTATCAGAAGTTTAGTAGACCACGCGATTTTACTGTCGGACGAACGCTTTCACACTGATAATATTAAAATTGTGAAAGATATTTTAGTTAATAATGGTTTTCCTGCCTCGTTAGCTAGACAACAGATCAACAAAAGAATTCAGATTATAAAACATCGTAACAATTCCCAGCATACTGACAATAGTGGTTTCGACATAACAATGTGCGTAAAGATTCCGTTTATAAAGAATGTGAGCGAGAATGTAAATCGTACGCTTAGTAAAGTTGGTCTAAACGTTGTATACACGATACCAAAAAAGTTAAATAGATTATAATAAAATAAACGGCTAATAAGAGCCAGATCGCATAGGTGAGGCGCGAGTAAACACAATTGTTTAAATTAAACTACCCTTTATTATATAATTAGATCACCTCATCATTATCACCTCAATATACCTTTTTACACAAATCCGTGATGACCACTAAGAAATTTTTACAAGACAATCCGGACATCATTTTTACCAGAGCTGACAAAGGCAACACTACAGTTGCCATGGACAGAAATAAATATTTTAACAAAATGACAGACATGCTAAATGACACTAACACCTATACCATAATAAAAAAAGACCCGAGTAATAAATTAACTAATAGCCTCCGTAGCCTGCTCACAGATTGGAAGAAGAATAATTATATTAACTAATTAATAATTTTCTGTCGCTAGTAAATAAATTCAAATAGAGAATATTAATATAATTCGACCTAACTAGCAAATATTTTTAGGGAGACGTATCTCTTGGTCCGAGATTACAAGATTCCCCTGATTATATTTCACTCATACCGTGAATAAATAGGCGAGAAAAATATAGGTCCGAAAAGTCGCTGAAGCAGGAATCTTGTAATCTCGGACCAAGAGATACGTCTCCCTAAAAATATTTGCTAGTTAGGTCGAATTATATTAATATTCTCTATTTGAATTTATTTACTAGCGACAGAAAATTATTAATTAGTTAATTTAATTCGCTCCTGGACCTAAATTATGGAGCTAACACACAATATTAGAATTTACATCTTTCACCGTTGAGAGCCGGTAAATTGTTCTCAAAAATTATTGTTTACTAACATCTATTTAAAAGGCAATTGAAAAATATAGGATCGAAAGGGTCTGAATAGCTTAGTTGGTTAAAAGCAGTCGCCCGGCAAGCGAAAGACGCAGGTTCGTTTCCTGCTTCAGCGACTTTTCGGACCTATATTTTTCTCGCCTATTTATTCACGGTATGAGTGAAATATAATCAGGGGAATCTTGTAATCTCGGACCAAGAGATACGTCTCCCTAAAAATATTTGCTAGTTAGGTCGAATTATATTAATATTCTCTATTTGAATAATTATATTTCTGAGAAAACGTATAAAACATTGAATTGTTCTGATGGGATATTACCGAGAGCGTACGGGTTACCAAAGATACACAAGCCGGACTGCCCTCTCAGGATAATAGTTTCTTTCAGGGGTAGCTCGTTATACAACTTAGCAAAATTCCTGCAAGATATGATTCACGACTCCATACCCGTAGCCGAGAATTATGTCGCCAACAGCTTTCAATTAGTAAATAAACTAAAAAATAAATACATAGACGACCAGCATAAATTGATATCACTCGACGTGGTATCTTTATTTACTAACATACCATTGGATCTTGCAATGGACAGTGTCAATGATAGATGGTGTCACATAGAGAAAAGTTGCGACATTCCGAGAGAGAATTTTTTAGCAGCGGTTCGGCTCGTGTTAAATTCCACTTTTTTTTCATTTAACAATCGATATTACCAGCAAACCTTTGGAACCCCCATGGGCTCACCATTGTCACCAATCATTGCGGACATCACATTGCAGGATTTGGAAAGAAAAGCGATTGCAAATTTGCCTGTAACACTTCCGTTTTACGTCCGTTACGTCGACGATATTGCGATGGCGGCCCCCTCCACCATGATTGTGGAGATACAAAAGATTTTTAACTCATACCATCCAAGACTACAGTTCACCATGGAGGAGGGCGTCGACAACAATCTCA
This sequence comes from Lasius platythorax, assembly GCA_963971435.1. NCBI lineage: Eukaryota > Metazoa > Arthropoda > Insecta > Hymenoptera > Formicidae > Lasius > Lasius platythorax. The sequence continues at coordinate 19,646,318 of OZ020536.1, read as the reverse complement.
ACTTTTTAGACGTCACTATTATAAAAAACAACAATACACTAAATTTCGACTGGTATCACAAGCCGACGTTCTCGGGACGTTACTTAAATTTCGAGTCACAGCATCCTCTCTGCCAAAAAAGAGGCACAATAATTGGCCTGACTGACAGAGCGTTTCTTCTCTCTAATCCGAGATTCCACCAGAAGAATTTAAATTTTATTATTAACCTATTACTTGACAATAATTATCCATTAACTTTCATATTTAACACTATTCATGACAGACTAAAATTTCTTATTCTTAACAATGACAAGAACACTACAAAAAACACTCAAGACAAACTCAATAAAGAAAAAGTTGCATATTTTAATATTCCATATGTGGAGGGAATCTCGGATCAGTTCAACAGAATAATTCGTGACTTAGATATAAGAATGTCGTACACGGGAATAAACAAGCTTAACAATTATATTAAAGTACATAAAGACAAACAAAACAATGAGTTTCGAAAAAATGTTGTTTACAAAATCTCGTGTAATAATTGTGATGCCTCATATGTGGGCCAGACCCGTAGATTTTTAAAAACCAGAATGAAAGAGCACCGCAACCATATTAATAGGAACACATCGCAACGGTCAGTGATAACGGACCACAGATTGACGAACCACGAATTCGATTGGGAAAATGTAAAAATTTTAGACGAAGAACCGATTTTAGCGAAAAGACTGCTGTCAGAGATGATATACATAAAGAGACAGAAGAACAGCATTAATTTGCAGACCGACACGGAACAATTAGAACAAATTTACATTCCGATTATAGATAGCTTACGGCTTGTTTAGTTTTCTTTTTCTTTTTCTCTTATTGTTCTTTTGTTGTCTTTTTGTCATCAATAATCCAAATAACATGTTTATGCGAACCACAGTTGTTGTTTGACATTTATATCTGACAGTATAGATATTGTTATGATCGATGTGCGATGTGAGTTAAAGCAATTTCTCAGACTTGTGCGTAAGGATCTCGTGGCTTTCTGTGCGGCTCTGCGATTGTCTTTGGTGAGTTGCCTCTTGTAATGTTTTATAACAGCAATTGATATATTGCTATTTGATACAGCGATGTGCATTATTTGTCAATGCACATCCCGCTTCCTACCGGCGGGTACCGATCGGGAGGCGTCTCTAGAGGGGATCGCGGGGTAGCCTGGATGCCGCGTAGACACACTGCTAGTCATATTATTATTCGTAATTCAAGCGTACGTTTTAATTTTCTTTTTCTGTATACATAATCCGATCACCGGTTTTGGTTATAATGTTTCTCATGTCATGTAATTCATTTGTTTATACAGTTACTGAAGATGGCCCGAAGCGGGACCGAAACGTCTAATTATATAATAAAGGGTAGTTTAATTTAAACAATTGTGTTTACTCGCGCCTCACCTATGCGATCTGGCTCTTATTAGCCGTTTATTTTATTATTATCATTTCTAGAGCCTTTATTTGTTTATTTATTAAATAGATTAATTAAAAAAGGTAAAGATGAAATCGATAAGATGCATAAAACTGATTTAGTTTACATGATAAATTGCAATGATTGCGATGCGAAGTATATAGGACAAACCAAAAGACAATTAAAAACTAGAATTAAGGAACACTCCAGCAATATTAAAAAACATATCAGTAATTACAATGTCATAAGTAAACATAGATGCGAGTTTAACCATGAATTTGATTGGTCAGGAACAAAAGTTTTACATTGTGAAAAACAAAGAAGAAAAAGAGAAATTGCTGAAATGTTCTTGATTAAAAAGCATACGAATACGATTAATTTACAAAAGGACACGGAAAATTTAAACGCGGTTTATGACAACATAATATTTGACACATGACATTAGCTTGTTGTTTATGAGTCATTTGTGATGTGTTTATTTGGTAATCTTAGCATTAGTTTGACAGTTTCGTTGCTTTACGCAAGACGTACCGAAGAACTCGCCCTATAACAATATCATGGGCTGACACATTTTTACATTGTATTTAAGGTAAATGTACAGTGGCGTATTACTTATGTAATGGCGTGTAATTGATTTTTGTCAAATCTAATGTAATATTATTCTTTTAGTACACTTGAAAAGGACCCGGACCAAGGGTCGAAACGTAGTGAAATTAATAAAAATCTTTGCCAGTCAGGTCAATCGAAATTAATTATTGTGTATTCATTTAATACTGGCGACTCCTATGAAATTTATTCCTGTTTACTAGAAATGCCTAATTTTTACGAGAAAGTATTAAACATCATTAATACCGACAGTTCATCGGCATATACTAATAAAGTGTACACTAATCTTGGTAATACTCCTGTTTAGAGGAGGACCCCTCCAATGATCTTGACCTTTACTGTGAATATTATAAAGGTCATTCTCCTGAGTAACAATCAAAAGGTTTCAGCTGTCGCTCATCGTTTATTAAAAAGTTATTAATAAAAAAGTTTCATAAATAGACCATTATTTTTCCGACACCTTGTACATTTTAGAAGTAAATATATGATGTGTGTTATACATAAATATCCAGCATACAACGAAGGTTACTGGTTTGTTTTAGTTTCTTCGATCAAATATTGTCGAACAGTTAGTATGTCATATAGCTCGATATCAGACGGTTGAATAATTTGAAGAAGATTTTATGAATTTTCAACATGCATTTACAAGAATTTCTCAATATGACACACAATTTTGATTCTTTGTGGAATTTTTTGTGTGAGAAGAAAGTTATTCGTAGCGAAATAACGTGTCCAAGATGTGAAAATTGTTATTACTAACAAACAGTTCCGAAAATCATTTATTTCGTTGTACGAAAACGTATTATAAAGTTATTAAAGGTCGAAAGCGACGAAAAGTAACGTGCAATTTTATACTGAGTGCATTTCACGGAACATGGTTTGCACGAATGCACATGGACATGGCGAAAATTTGTCGCTTTGTTGCGTATTTTCTAATGCTACAGCTATTACGATACAAGTTTCTGAAAAATGAATTGCAATTAAATGATAGCGCTGTAGTCCATTGGACGAACTTTTGTCGAAAGGTAAATATACTCTTCACTTTATTAATTTATGTTTACTCATAAATAACATTGGATGTTTCTTTGTTAAATCAATTCTAGTTGCTCGAACAGTGGCTTCTAACTAAACAAGAGCCAATTGGTGGAATTAATGAAATCGTAGAATTAGATGAGGCAGAAATAGGCAAAAGAAAATACAACACTGGACGCATAATACGAGGGCAGTGGGTTTTCGGTGGTATTGCGAGGAATAGTAAAAAAGTTTTTATTTTGCCTGTACCAAGTCGAAGTGCCGAAATACTATTGCCGATCGTTCGAAAAAATATTGCTGCTGGTTCAATTATTCATACAGACAAATGGAGTGCATATGATGCTTTACGTAATGAAAATAATTATATACATCGAACAGTGAACCATGCAGTTAATTTTGTGGATCCAGAAACAGGTGTCCATACACAAAATATAGAAAGATTGTGGAGAGACATGAGAACAAATATTCTTCGTTACGGTATGCGCGATAACCATTTTACAAATTATCTTGCTGAATTCTTATTTAAAAGAATATACAATTTTGATGAACGCATCGATGCTTTCTTTGAGATGATGAGTTCTATGTATCCATTAAATCGAACAAATACGGTTCAAAAATTTCGATGAATAAAGTTAAGAAAAAAACAAGATAACAACTACCTTTTCTTTGTTTATATCCTTTTCGTTCATACACTTGTTGTGCCTCTTGTGAGGCACGAGGTTTATCGGGATTGTTGCCGGATAAGAACTGGGAAGTTTGGGCTCTGCCTAGAGAAAAGACACTTTATACACTTAGAACTTTATTATAAACAGGACAATGGATATATATTATCACATGTGCACGCTCGCGTACGGTCTTTATTAATTTCCACTTATACAACTCCCGTGTTATTGCGGAGTCAGATACCAGGCGAGCGCGAGTTAGATACTATGACGTTGCGGTCAACGCGCCGGTGCGCGTGTTTGAGTCACAGAGTTACGATGGTCCATTCTGACGTGTATGTTTTGTTACTTACTGACCGCGACGATACGTATGTTCTGGTTTAGTGACTGCCCACTGCGTTTTGGCGGTGAGTTTTCTTATAATAGGTAATTAGGTCGGCACGAGGTCAAAGTACAGATGCAAGCGAAGGGGGTTAAAAGGAATCTTTCGCTTGCACTTTGGCGATTTTTTGTCGCAATGTTTTTTGCAATTTCGTCTTTTCCTAAATTCATTTCTTTATCCAAGATCTTAACGCCGTCCCAATTAAATTTATGATTTAACAATCTGTGGTCTGTGATCACAGATGGTTGCAGAATGTTTCTGTTGATGTGACTGCGGTGCTCAGTGATACGTGTTTTTAGTAATCTGCCTGTTTGGCCTACACACGACGCGTCGCAATCTTTACAAGTTATTTTATATACCACGTTTTTCCGTGAGTATTTCGGTAGCGGATCTTTATGGACTTTAATGAAAGAACGGAGTTTATTCATGCCCGTGTAGGACATGATTACATTCTGATCGCGGACTATATGTTTGAAATGTTCCAAAAATCCTAGGGCATACGGAATGTTGAAAAATGTTGGGCGCTCTGCTGTCTCCTCCACAGAAACACCCCGCTCACGATTGAACGTTTTCTCACTCTTATTAAACAATGTTTTTAATCTCGTGTGGAGCACTTGAAACACAAAAGGTAATGGATACCCATTTTTACGCAAAACTCCTATTACAAATTCGAGATTTTTTTGTTGGAATCTTGGATAAGATAACCGGATTGCTCTATCGACTAAACACATGATAGTGCTTTTTTGTGGCAAAGAGGGTGTTTGGACTCAAAATTAAGGTATCTACCCGAAAAAGTGGGTTTATGATACCAATCGAATTCGACGACATTGTCTCTAATAATAATGGTGGTGTCAAGGAAATTTAGGCGGTCGTTCGTACCCTCCTCTAGCGTGAATTGTAATCGAGGATAAACGAAGTTAAATGAATTAAGAGTAAGTTCCAGCATGGAGGACGGCACTGACAACGCGATATTATCTACATATCTAAAGTAGAATGGTAATTTAAACGATAGAATCCCTAACATCCGCTTCTCCAGGTTTTGTAAGGTAATATCCGCAATAATAGGTGACAAAGGGGAGCCCATTGGCGTGCCGAAAATTTGTTGATAATGCACGTTGTTGAAGGAGAAGAATGTGGAGTTGAGGACGAATCGAACCGCGCACAGGAATTCGTCGCGCGGTATGGAGCAATTCCTCTCTATATGTTTCGATCTCTTGAGGATACTCTCCATTGCCAATTCCACAGAGATGTTTGTAAAAAGCGAGACCACGTCCAAGGAAATTAATTTATAGTTGTCATCAATATGCAATCCCGTAAGATTGTCAACCAACTCAAAGCTGTTATCGATGTGGCTATGAGCCTTGGGAATCGATCCATGGATGATTTTGTAGAGGAAGATCGCAATAGAATGCAGCGGGCTGTTAACCGAAGACACAATGATGCGCGGAGGGCAGTTCGGTTTATGGATCTTCGGCAACCCGTATGCCGGTTGTACCATACGCCTCATACTCGGAAGAGCGATGTGCAATTTCCGTAAAACTCAGCCGAAGGCTGTGTGGGATTACAATTTTATTATCCAGAACCAGAGTCTTGTGACGACGAATAAATGGTCCCGGCGACGGTAGAATAGCATCATTACTTTATCTGTAAAATCTGATTTGAGCCAATTATTTTGTAGACGATCGACGACTTCCGCCAGGATTCCATCTCTGTAAGTTTCTCGTTGAAGTTGTAGACGTTCCTTGTCTGGTAGAATTTGAGCTGATTCCTGAACAAGTTGTTGAAGTTCCGTGTCAACTTCTTGTAATGAAGCGACTACTTCCTCCTTGTCGGGATCAGAATGATCTTGACGAATCTCCTGAATAAGCCTTGATAACACATCGGTTTGTCCAAAGCTTTTTGTATTGATATATTTAATTTCAAAATCGTATCCTACTAACCAGAGTTAGTACTGCCCATCGTTTAAGACGATTTGCAGTACGAGTTTCAAGCCCTTTCGTATTTGAAGTTTTGAACAGGGCAAGTAAGGGTCGATGATCCGTTTAAAGGATGGAATGGCGACCGTAGACAAATTTCCGGAAGCGTTTAATGGCTGTGATAAGAGCCAGAGCTTCCTTCTCAATCTGGCTGTAATTCTGTTGGGCTTTTGTTAGCGCCCTGAACATGTGGAAAACAGCTTTAACTTGTTCATCCGCATAGCGTTGTAAGAGAACATTCCCGATACCTGTTGAACTGGTATCGGCTGCAACGATTAATGTCTGCTTGGGATTGTAGTGTGCCAGTAACAATGGGCCAGTGAGTATGTATTTGGTCTTTTCAAAAGCGTTTTGCTGAGTTTAAGTCCAAATGAATGGAACATCCTTTTTTAGTAACGCTTCGAAGGGTGCTTTTAACCGATGCAAGTCTGGAACAAATTTCCCATAATAATTAACTATACCGAGAAACGAACGTACCTTCTTGATATTTCTTATTAAACAACAAACAAACGGTTTAAACGCTACAGAAGATTGTGAAATGCTAGATCATTCGTATTCTCCATTACTTGAAATACTTAAAAACAAACAACTTCCATAATATTTATTTAACAGCTAACGAGTCTTACCTACAAAAAATATAAATAAGAATAAGATCTGCGAATCACATCATTTCCGACTCGTTTTCCTTACAAAACAGCAGAGCTCAATATCAAATAGTGGACGGTTCGAAGTGTGCCGCGATCATTAATTTATTTATTATATACTTTGACAGAATTCCGATATTTTAAGTATGTTGACCATATTGCATGTTTGGTGAGTTTATCTAATTTTTATAAATAAGTTCGACATTTTGTACTAAGTGGCACTGGAAAGTTTACCATCTCCATTATCCATCGTTTTATAGCCTGACAACAAAACGTCATGGTACAACATGGCAAAAACTACATACACCACCACCACTCCACGTTCAATATGGTGAGTGACCACACTTTCATTATAATCTGATGACACTTTTTCTGCCACTGACTCATCAAGTTTTTCATCGAATGGACCTGCGAAACTCTGTAATTGCATCGATTTCTTTTCACTATTTGTTAATCTAATTGCGGCTGAAGAGACACAAGTCGAGTGTCGAAACGTCCCGCCACATGTAAACCAACTATGTAAACCAACACAATTTATATAAAACTTTGTTTGTGTTTGAATAGGTTTTTTTATTTTTATTTTGTCTTAATTAAACGAGCTTAATTGACACATTTTGATCATTTTGAATGTTTTATGACCGATTGAGACAGATCGTGTAGTTAATAACATACAAAATATGATATTTTCTGTGTTTATTGAGGAAACGTCTGATATAACCAATGAAAAATGGATGACGTTTCTAGTCCGATATGTTGATCTTGAAACTTTAGATATTCGATCGCAATTAGTCAAATTAATTGACATTGATGCAAAAGATTGTAGTGCAGAAAAATTATTTACTGCATTTGAATCCGAAATGTGTAAACTTTAGATTCTATTTTTAAATATTATTGCTTTATCATGCGACAATGCGTCTGTCATGACAGGAAAACATTTATCTTTTAAAAAGAAACTTGAATGCAAAAATTTATTAACATTTTCATGTCCTTGCCATTCCGCCGCATTGGCTGCACACCTGCATGCGCTAAAATGCCCGATTTCTGCGAAGAATTTCTAAGAAAGTTGCAAATTATATTAACAGCAGTCCAAAGCGTTTAGTTATTTTCAATGAATTTTGTGATTGTCTTTAAGATACAAATCGTAAAATTTTGAAATTGTGCGATACTCGGTGGTTCTCGCATTATTTATATATTGACAGAGTTCTTGAGTCATAAAATACAATAAAATATTTCCTATATGAAATGGTCATGAGCGATGTAGTAAAGTCTGGGGAATATTTATTATCTTTAATGGAAAATGTAGTGTTTAAAATTCGAATCAAATATCGCGCTCGTAAGCGTCTGTATATAGTAGACGACACCGATCCGTCTTGCGATGAGTTTACGCATATGCGTAAAGGTTCAGTCAGTCGGCGTCTGATCGAGCGACAGCACGGATCGATAGTAAATGTATCAAAGTGAACATTTGCAAATTTCCATATTCTTGAGCATTTACTCATTTCTTTATTCACGCTCTCGTGGATTCGAAGTTATTTAACGTGACATTTGTGCAATCATAAAATTGATTAAACTGTTTAATTATTAAAACCAACAAAATGGTCTTGTGAAAAGTATTATTAATTGCACCTCTGCGTTCTCCCTACATCCAGAGTAGTTACAAAAAAAACCCAGACATTTTATCCAACAAATTAATGGTCCTTCGAGTCGGATATCAGGACATAAGCAGAAAATTTATAAAAATTTCAAATTAATACGTGCCGATCATTAACCACTGTGCGGCGACCGCGAGTGCGAAAATCTATCTATACAAACTGTCAACTCGATCATCAGGCGAAATACCTGGCGTACATGTGCTCTGCCCGTGCTAGCGCTCTGCTTTTCATACGGCTCACGTGAAATACCTGGTGTTCACGTGCTCTGTCCATGATAGCGCTCTGTTTTTCATACGGCTCACGTGAAATACGTCATACTCGTATTGTGTATATGCTGAATTCCGTAATATAAGCGGATCTTCGTATGTGTATAACTTTGACTTTGAACTGAAATCGAACCTATCGATACTTACAAATTAATACTAACTAAACTGAAAAGTGCGCGGCATTCGTGTGCTCTACACACTGAAGCGAATTAAACACTTCAGTACGTAAATTTCTTACGTAACTGAGAAGTGTGCGTTATACAAGGTACGCGGCACATTTCGAATAAATCCAAACATGGAAGAGTTCATCGTCAAGCAGATGATCATTATCCGATCAATGTCTAGAATGCTAGACAATATAAAGAAGATGGGCAAAGCCAACTACACTACAGCTGTCTTAAAGAATCGTATGCAGATCTTCAAGGATTCCTGGAACGACTGCAGTTAAATGCGCAGATTGAGGCGGCAGCTATCAAGGAGCAACGCGCCGCACTTGAGTATTTCATTAATAATCGATATTTTCAAGCGGAAGACACTTTTACAAATTACATCCGATTATATAGCTTTCTATTTGGAAAAGTTAACTAAACCGGTCGCCACCCCTACCGCTGCTAACGACGCTAGCATAAGTGAACATTCTTACTTTTCAATTCAAGTACCGCGTATTCCTTTGCTTAAATTCTCCGGAGAATATACGAAATAAGACAACTTTAAAGATATTTTTGAATCACTTGTTGTCAGTAATGAAAGTTTAACTAACGTTCAAAGATTACATTATCTAAGCAAGTCTGGTTAACGAAGTTAGTCTAATTTTAAAAAAATATTAGTGTAACTGAGGCGAATTATCAATCTGCATGGGAGCTGCTAAAAACTCGCTACGATAATCAACGCGTTATAATTAATGCCCACTTGCAAAGCTTCATAGATTTGCCTAGCGTGAACTCCAATTCAGTTAAAAATCTCCGCAATTTGCGAGACAAAACAAACGACGCTCTAACTGCATTGAAAAATATCGAACGTCCGGTTGAACACTGGGACGATTTGATCGTATTTTTTGTTTTAAATTAGAATGTATTTATTGGTTCCCCAAAGGGGTTACAATTATATACATAGCTTAGCGCATCTTATACATATTATCCTTAATCTATCTTATCTTATACTACTTAAACTAACTTATGTTATCCTTATTCTATCCTTCTCTTCCTGCCTATACACACACATACGCTAAATTCCTAAACTATCTTAGTCTATTTGGACCTTCGCTTCCGGTTTTTAATAATTTACTTCACATTCTCTTCTCTTTCATTCCTCCCTCCTTCACTCTCTCATTCTTCCCACTCTCCGTCTCTCCCTCTCTCTCCCTTTCTCTCTCTCTCCACGTAATATGTCTCTCGGAAACCTGGCTTAAGCCAGGTATCACCGACCTCGTGGTTCAACTTCCGAGTTACGTTCTAATGCGATCTGATAGGACAGGCAGGAATGGGGGTGGTGTCGGGGCTTACATACATACGAGTCTTTCTGCAAGATTGCTGGCTACCTCAGACAACCAATATCAACGTCGTCCTGAATACATGTTTTTTGAAGTCTCTTGTTTTAGCCACTAAGATACTAATCGCGGTAGTATATAGGCCACCGAAGATCGGTTTTCTCAAGACTTTTGAAGACAAATGTCTTGAACTTTTCTCTAATTTCCAAAACCTTATCATTATGGGAGATTTCAATAGCGACTTGTTGATAAACAACTTTGATACCAATCAAATACGAGAGTTCATAGAATCGAGCGACTTTTTTCTTGTCCCATTTCGAGCAACGCATCACACAAGTACGTCAAGCACGCTCCTTGATTTGTGTATTCTGAATAATGGAGAAAAATTGTGTGGATAAGGTCAACACCCCGTTCCTTTTCTCTCTGCGCACGATCTCATATTTGTCTGTTTACGAGCTCGTATTGCCACACTGCCAGGTGAAATAGTAAAAAGACGCGATTTCCGTAAACTGCACAATGAATCGTTTCTAAGGGACCTGAATAACTGCGACTGGGGTAATTTTGTGGAGTCTAACAGTGAAGATGAAATGATAATTTCATTAAATCGGAATTTAGTGTCTGTGCTGGACTGCCATGCACCTATGCGAGAAAGAAATCAGAGATCTTCACCCGCACCTTGGCTCAACAATTATATAATTCAGAAAATGAAGGAACGGGATCGGGTTAGACGCGCATGGCGTAAGCATAGGAAGCCTGAGCTTCATAAATTATTTAAAAAGTTGCGGAATAGAGTTCAGTCTCTTATTCGGGATGCCAAGGAAAATTATTATCGGACTGTTTTTTCTCTAAAGCGAGACACGGTCTCCACGTGGGGCGAATTAAGGCGCCTCGGGCTTGTAAGTTCCTCATCTGAAAAGGATCGCTGTAATTTTGACCTTGACGAGCTAAACGCTGTTTTTATCTTGTCGTCCTCGGCCGGTTCCGATATTGAATCCGGTGATCTAAATTGGGATCCGGACGCCTTGGACATAAAGCGTTTTGATGATACCTGTTTCTTTTTCGCAGACATATCACCTAAAGCTTTAAGGGATGCAATATTTAAAGGAAGGTCTGAAGCAATGGGCATAGATAAAATTTCGACGAAATGCCTCAAAATTACATTCCCCGTCCTGCTCCCTTATCTCTTGAAACTGTTTAATTTCTTGTTACAAAACTCGAGATATCCGGAGCTCTGGAAATTGGCATTGATCAGACCTCTTCCAAAAGTCAAGTCCCCTATTTCTGTCACAGACTTCCGACCGATATCGTTACTCTGCACTTTGTCCAAGGCACTGGAAAGGATAGTTTTCGACCAGATCGTGGATTATCTCGAGACGAATAACCTTTTCGACAATTACCAATCTGCCTACCGAAAAGGGTATAGTACACAGCCGTCCTTCGTGTGACGGATGATATGAGACGAGTTATAGATGAGAGAATGGTGACGGTGTTGGTTCTCTTTGATTTCTCGAAGGCTTTTGACCGGGTATGTCACGGAAAACTGCTTAACAAACTGAGAAAACTAAATTTCTCCAAATCAGCCATTTTGTGGTTTAAAAATTATCTAGAGGGTAAAAAACAGGCCGTTTACGATACTGATGGGCGCATCTCCGCGTGGAGGGACTCGAAACACGGGATTCCTCAGGGATCCGTTTTGGGACCATTGTTATTTAGCTTGTATCTGTACGATTTCAATAAAACAATCAATCAATGCAAATACAGCTATTATGCGGATGACCTGCTTATATATTTGCATTGCACACCAGACGAAATTGACGAGGGTATAATCACTGTGAACAATGAAATTGAGGCTATACGACCCTGGGCAGAATCTAATAGTTTACTCTTAAATGATTCAAAAACTAAAGCAATGGTGGTCGGGATTGCGAGGTACTTGAATGCTGTGAGTCTTGGCAATGTAAATAACATTTTGGTGGGATATAATATCGTTCCTTATTCAACGTCAATAAAATATCTAGGCATAATTATTACAAACACTCTGGACTGGAATGAGCATGTAAAAAACTGCGTGAAAAAATGAACACTACATTGTATAGACTCAAAGTATGCAAGAAATTTTTACCAACAACAGCGCAAATAACACTAGTCATGAGCCTGATAAATCCGATCTTAGACTACGCCTGTTTAGTCTATAACGACCTCACTGTTGAGCAGAATCAGAAACTCCAGCGAGCGTACAACTCATGTATTCGAATGATTTTCAACCTAAGAAAAGATGCACACATAACGCCTTATTATGCTAAGCTAAAATGGCTCAAGATTCATGATAGAAGAACCTATTTTCTGGGGACCTTGATGTATCGTACATTGAAAACTGAAAGTCCTAAATATCTATTGGACTTTTTCACATTCAGATCCTCACTCGACATCCGGATCACCAGGGTCTCGTACCAAATTATGGTTTTACCGAAATGCAGAACCGAGACATATAAAAATTCTTTTGCGTATAAAGCGTCTGAGCTTTGGAATGAGCTTCCTAAATCTATCAGGGAGAAACCAAATCAAGCGCTTTTCTGCGATGGCCTGTACAATCATATATTAAGTCGCAATTAAGAATGCCAGATCTTAGTCAATTATTGTAATTAGTAATTTTTTGTTTTTTCGTTGTCTCATTTTTTCCAGCCAATTATAGTTTGCTTATTTTTATTTTACTTTATTATTTTTGTTTTTATTTATTTAGATATTTATCTTTATTCTATTTTATTTTTAGTATAATTTCAATTAATTTATTAATTTTTTGGTTTTAAATTTTGCGATTTTTTGTATGTACAATTATGAAACTATGTAATACTCATTTTCTACGTACGGAATGATCTTTATTATATGTATATTGTACACTGCTTAATGTTCTCAAGGGAGTAATCCCAGAGTATAAATAAATAACTTTCTCTCTCTCTCTCCCTCACTCTCCCTCTCTCTCCCTCCTCTTACTCTTCACTCTCTCTTCCTCCCCGTCTCTCCCCTCTGCCCCTTCCCCCTTCTCCTCAATAATTCTATCATTCATTCTTCACCTTTCCCTTCCTCTCCTAATGATTTGATCGTATTCATTATCATTCAAAAACTTGATAAGTCTACGAAAAAAGAGTGGGAATTCAAGCTAGGTGATCAAACCAATCCGACTTTTAAAGAATTAGATTCTTATCTCTCCGCGCGCATCCGTGCGTTAGAATCGGTAGCTCCAGCCGATTCTAATTCCTCCAACGCAAAATTTGATAAGTCGAAATCGACTACACGCAACAATGTCAACTCACATCAAACTACTGCAGCCACGCGTAAGTGCATTTTGTGTAAAGATAATCATTTACTTTTTCAATGTAAAGCGTCTAAAGATAAGATTATTGAGCAACGTTGTGAATTCTTAAAAGCTCATAAGCGTTGTTTTAACTGTTTAAACTGCGGACACTTCCCGTCTTCATATTATAGTAAGAACGTAAGTAAATTTTATAAGAGCAAATATCATTCACTTCTTCATAGAAATAATGCGAATACAGCAAAACTTACTAATAATGAGTCTCCGGAGAGCAGCAATGAAGGCGGTACGGGACCTATCGTGGATATTAGTACTCACTTTACCAAGCACGATGTAACTAAAGGAAAACTCGAGTACAAAATAGTTCACACTACTCTACTCCCGACAGCCTTTGTTACGCTCAAGTCTAACTCTGGACGCTTAATAAAAGTAAGAGCACTCCTAGCTCAAGGTTCTCAGTCAACCTTCATTTCCGAGAAATGCGCTCAATACCTTAAAGCAAAACGTACGCGATTATCAATCTCAGTTTCAGGCATCGGTGGTAACTCGGTAGGCTACGTGCGGAGCGCTGTATCGTTCACGTTAGTGCCTTGCGATCAAAGTAAACCTGAGATCCCCTTATCCGCTCTTGTTTTACCTAAACTCACTTACATACCAAAAGCCAGCTACATTAAAAATACCTGGCCTCACCTAGAAAATTTGCATTTAGCTGACCCTGACTTTCTAGCTCGATACCCATTGAGTTACTTATTGGAGCTGACCTTTACGGGTAATACGCTAATCCTTCTGAATAGAGTAAGACATGGTCCAGACGGATCTCCGACCGCTCAATTAACTATTTTTGGCTGGATTATCTCCGGCTCTGTAACGCGAACTGCCGAAACAGCTTCGCTCTCTCTAGTTGAATCTCTGGACGAGTCTCTTCGTAAATTTTGGGAAGTAGAAGAAATTCCTGCAAAATCCATCCTCTCGGACGAGGAAATCAAATGTGAAGCTTACTTCCAAAGTACGCACTTCCGTCAATCCGATGGTACATATGTCATTCGACTTCCTTTTAAGACAGAACTTCCAATTCCGATTGGTGAGTCTGAAGCCATCGCGGAACGTATTTTTTGTCGCAACAAATCTAAACTAAAACAGAATTCCGCACTTGCGCAACAATATTGCGAGTTTATGGAGGAATACGAGCAACTGAATCACATGGCAAAAGTAAATTCTTCCGATCACTTAAATCTTTGGTCTCAAATTGTATATTTCCCGCATCATCCCGTGATCAGCGAAACTAGCCAAACTACGCAATTAAGAATAGTCTTCAACGCTTCCTACTCAACGTCTAATGGGTCTTCCTTAAACGACTTCCTGTAAATCGGTCAGAAACTGCATGCTGACCTTTTGGCGTTAATCTTGCGCTGGCGCGTACATTCTTATGTGTATACAACCGATGTCAAAAAGATGTTTCGACAGATTCGAGTCAATCCCACAGATGCAGATTATCAAAGAATTATTTGGCCCTCAGATCCCAAAGACGAACTTGCCTCATTTCGGCTCTTGACACTCACTTATGGCACTGCCTGTGGCCAATCGCGTCCTCAAACAATTCGCCGTAGACGAAGGCGAAAATTTTTCTCTTGCCGTTTCGGTTCTAAACAATTACATGTACGTTGACGACGTTATGTTCGGGGCTGATGACATTGTCTTCGCTAAGCAAATTCGAAATCAAGCCACTAAGTTGCCCAAGGCGGGCGGATTTCACTTACGCAAGTGGGCGAGTAACCACGTCTCCCTGCTTGACGATATTTCTGCTAAAAATCACGGTTTAGCTACCAACACATTACTAAAATCGGACGATAATCTGAAAGTGCTAGGCATCGCGTGGAACCCTACAAAAGACTTTTTCCGCTTTCACATCGAAACCGAAAAACTGGACGAGTTCACAAAGAGATCCTACCTCTCGATGACCTCTCGCATGTTCGATCTTCTAGGTTGGGCATCTCCTTTTACAATTATAGCCAAAATATTACTTCAAGTCCTTTGGATACGAAAAATCGGATGGGACGAAAAACTCCCAGACGATTTAGCGCGACTATGCATCGCCTATCACGAACAATTGCCACTGTTAAAGAAAATTTCAATCCCCAGATAGACCGGGCAAAACAACGAACCGCAGAACTGCCTATTACACGGGTTCGCGGATGCGTCAAACGCTGCTTACGCTGCATCCGTCTACCTACGAATCGAGTCTCTTTCTCATACAATTCAAGTCTCACTACTGATTGCAAAAACCAAAGTCGCTCCGATAAAGGTTCAAACTAGTCCGCGGCTAGAACTATGTGCAGCTATTTTATCGACTCATTCAATTCACCCAGACCACTATGGATCTCCAAAAGGTGCCGATCTTTTGCTAGTCAGACTCTTCCGTAGTACTCTCAAGGTTTAACTGTCATCTCTCAAAATGGAAGACATTCGTGGCAAATAGTGTCTGAAATAACTTTTCGAATTCCTTCGGCTCACTGAAAACACGTACCCAGCGCATTCAATCCCGCGGACTGCGCGTCGCGAGGAATTCCAGCCGAGAAATTAATCGACAATCACCTTTGATGGCAAGGGCCTCAGTGGCTACGCGGCTCTCCTGAAACATGGCCTAATATTATAGCTCCTAAAACTCAAGAACATACAGCTGAACTTCGCTCCGTCGCGCACATTCACGTGAGCAACAATTGTAATAAGTGGAATCTCCCATATGAGGTTGACTCGTGGCCTCGTCTTTTGCGCATAATCGTTTACGTTTTCCGATTTCTCAATAATATTCGCAACGCTCAAAACGGAACTGAGGAAATCTCTCTCTTTGCAGAGGAAGTAAGTAATGCACGCGACTATTGGATCAAATCTGTTCAAACGGAATATTACGCTCAAGAACTCAAGGACCTTCTAAATAGAGGAAATGCAGCTGCTAAGAGTCCTCTATTTAAACTGAATCCTTTTATCGACAAGGACAAGATTATATGACTCGGCGGGCGACTTTGCCATCTCTCTAATTCAAAAAAAGATTTCCTTCAATTCTGCCTAAGCATCGTATAACGGATTTACTGATTCGTCAAATACACCACCAAACCTTACACGGTGGACTGACTTTAATGCTCAGGACACTGCGACAGCATTACTGGGTCATATGCGTTCGTGACTCAATCAAGGCTTGTATACGTTCCTGTATCTCCTGCGTACGCGAAAGGGCTGCCATCCCTATACAGTTAATGGGCAATTTATCGTCCGTGCGCGTAACTCCAGCTCGGCCTTTCAAGGTAGCATCGGGGCAGACAAAGGCCATGGGAAGTGACGTTGTGGCACAAATAACGACAAGAAAAGATACAATTACATTGTATTGCGAGGAACGAGAATTGTGATGCCGGAGAAGTTAAAGAAGCGAGTATTATCGATAGCGCATGAGGAACATCCTGGTATAGTTGCGACAAAGGATAGGCTGAAGAGTAAAGTTGGTAGGCAGGAGTCGATAAAGACGCGGAGAATTTTGTAAAGACGTGCGAGAGCTGCCAAATGGTACAAAAGACAGCCAATATCGCACCACTGAAACCGAATGCATTGCCGGAATGACCTTGGGAGTGTTTATCGATGGATCTCCTTGGACCTTTGCCTTCCGGAGATTTTATACTTGTGATTATCGATTATTATAGTAAGTTCTATGAGATAGAGATAATGCAGTCAATTACGTCGGCAGCAATTATTGTTAGATTAAAACATATATTTGCGAGGTACGGTTATCCGCACACAATATCTGATAATGGGAAACAATTAGCGAGCAAAGAAATGCATGAATGGATGGCAAGGTGCGGTATTAAGCTTGTTCACGTGGCTCCGTATTATCCGCAAGCGAATGGGGAGGTCAAAAGACAAAACCGCAGTCTTCCCAAACGTCTAAAGATTGCACAGCTCAAAAAAAAAGATTAGAAGCAGGAAATATTAGATTATTTACTTATGTATCGCTCATCTCCACAAGCAACAGGGGTTTCGCCAGCGGAATTAATGTTCGGTCAAAAACTAAAAACTAAAATGCCAGAGCTGCGAGAGATTAGGAATCTAGACAAGGCTATTAGAGATAGAGATACGTGGAGAAAGCTTAAAAATAAGAAGCGATACGATTTGCGAAACAATGCAAAAGAGAGCGAGTGGAAGTTAGGCGATACTGTCTTGCTAAAAGCGGTAAAGCGTGATAAGCTAAGTCTGGAGTATGAAAGCGTTAAGTACGAGGTGACTGATCGATCGGGCAATAATGTAACAATTAAAAATGCGGACGGAAAAACGTTTAAGCGAAATGTAGCGCATGTAAAGAAATTTAATCACAGGGAGCCAAGCGAATCCGACGATCACGTTGAAATAATATCGGAGCAAAATGTTGAAGTAAAAATCGAATCGGAGTTGCAGAGTGATTCTATTGTTGCAGCTGAGAGGGAACCGAGTGCCGGACTTAGGATAACTCGAAGTAGGTCTGTACGAGACAGGAAGTTGCCAAATCGCTTAGAGGACTATGTATTGTGATAGGTCTGAGCTAAACAAAATACAACTGTGTTGTTATGGTATGGCATGGATGAATGGATTGTACTGCTGAAGATACTTTAATAATGTGTATTTATTATATTACTTGACTCAGGTACCGACAGTGTTGCCAGGTGGTCCGTGCGACCTCCCCCTAGGATTATTTCGTTTCCCCCTAGAGAAATCCCCTAAATAACCCCTATTAGCTGATAGACCAATGTGCCAACCTCCAGTGAGAAAAAATCATCAGATGGCGCTGCAATTTCCTTTAAATTTTTTTTAATTGATATATATTATATGTATATTAAACTGTATCCTAATAATATCAAACAAATAATGTATTTCATTAAGCTATTTTCTATATTTACATGTTTGCACTGCATTTGACGGCACAAAAAAGATTGTTATAATTTTTTTTAAATTGTTTAGTTTTTTCAGTTCAGTTTTTTATTTTTTGTGGTATTAATGATTGAGAGAAATCCCATTTTTTTCTCCGAAGCCAACGTATACGAGTATGAGCTTATGTATAAAATCCAAGACACTATAAGTAGAAGTACCAAACTAAAGAGAACGAGTGTTCATATCAAACATAAGATATAACGAGAATGAGGGTGAATATAGTCAAGATAACAAGAATTACCATAATCATAATTTTACAATAAAAAGAAAGAATAAACGAATGCCACGAAATGAGACTATCTGCATTTATCTAGAATGAAAATATAACACAACCAACATATATACTTTATGTACTGTACAGTCTATGTAAAACTAGATAAAACCTATTAGTAAATTTCCTTCACTTATGTATTATCCAAATGAGATCCTCGAGAATGAACACGTTTCTTAAATCTAAATTCGATTGAACCCGAATTGTCGCAGTTATAAACTCCCAAATTCCGGTTATATTTGTCGGAAAAAACATCTAAAATTGCAACGTCATTTTCATTTATATTAGTGTAGATAGTTTCAGTGTTGAAACGCTTCAACATAGTAGCAGTAGGCTTAAAATCACAGTAGTCAATGTTCAGAGTGAGGCGGATATGCATAATTGCCTTTACCATTGCAATCGACATTTTGTTCCGCAACTTGTCCTTCACTATACTCATTATAGAGAAGGCGCGTTCGAACGAAGCGTTAAAAAATGGAAGACTTAATAGAGCGAGCACAAGCTTGGAAATATTTTCAAATCGTTTTGTTCCGCCGGTGTCTTTGATGTCATACACTTCGACCCAAAAGCTTTCGGTGCTTGTACAATTCTTAACTTGTGCAGTAAAGAAGGTTCCACTTTCGTATCGTACAGTCTATGTTAGTACACACACTTTTTTTAAACATTCAGAGACAATTTCAGTTATATCTGCTTTGATTTGAGAAGAGGCTGATTCCGGCGAAAAAGTAGATATTTTTTTGAGCAGTAACGGTGCAAGTACCGTTCCTGTAAATATGTACATATGTATATAATAAATACCATAGTTAGTATAACAATTACATTTCGCTTACGCTAACCCCTCCCGCTTGCGTAAAATAGCGCTATCTTTCTCGCTTGCTCGCTCGCCGTCTCGCTTGCACGCACGCCGTCTTGCTTGCACGCACGCCGTCTTGCTTGCACGCTTGCCGTCTTGCTTGCACGCTCGCCGTCTCGCTTGCACGCCGCCGTCTCCGAGTCGTGCGAGAGCCCAGGAATGCGGCCGGCCGGGTATTATATAAAGCGGCCCGGCCGACAAACCGGCACCAGATCCGATCCAGCTTTCCGCCTGATACGATCCGACTCTCCAGCTTCCTAGCCGAGGTGTTCTCGACTACCTGTTCCTAGCCGAGGTGTTCTCGACTACCTGTTCTTGGCCGAGGTGTTTCTTGGCTGTCGGGCGTTTCCGACTACCTGTTCCTGGCCGAGGTGTTCTTGGCTGTCGGGCGTTTCCGACTACGCTAACGCCGCTTCTGTACATAATTACGATTGTAAATATCGCGCCGTATTAGATTAAGAACTCGCGTCTTGCATGCGCCAATACGCTTGCGCCGCTCTGCGCTCTCCGCGCGCACCGCCTTGCTTGTATTATTCTGCGCACGTATTACTAATCCAATCAGCACTGTACAGGGTGGGGAAAAATTATTGGTCAAGCTTTTGCCAGTCGATTCTACTCGTCGAGATCGCCAACATTGCATCATAAACATGGTGCCGCAAAATTAACTTTCAAGGTCATTTTTAATGTCAAATTTTTTTATTTGCTAATTCGATTCTACTCGTCGAGCTAAACAAAAGTCTCAAAAGGACCATATGCCGGAAATCAATATTTCATAGAGAAATCTTCGTTTCAAGTTTTTAGAAGCCAAAAAATTTCGTAAAATTAATTGTCATGGGTGTAAAATCTGCTTAATCTACTCTTAACGCTACCCAGGAACAACGAAGTGAGCGTGGTAGATTTTTGTTCCTTTCGGGGTATCTTGGTACCCAGTAACATTTCAACGGCTGTTGGTTCCTTAAAGCAACGGTCATTTGCCTCGGAGAGGAATAATATATCGCTCCATAAGACATTCGTTACTTGTGCTTAAGAAGCTTTCCAGCCATATCCAGACCTTTTTCGTGATTATTAGAAGACCACCGCTGATCTTGAATCAATTTTCAGTGTAAAATAAAAAAAAATTATTTTAATTTTTTACCAAATTTTTTCTAAGTATAACGTTGCTGTAGCATGCCTCGACGTGGTGGCCGTGATCGGGCGCATCGGGATGGGCGTGACCAACGTCTAATGCTTCGAGCAATTGATCGTGTTCATGGTAATTACACACGAGCACGAGCTCTTTATGCTAGTTGGTTGCGACGCCAAGCTAATAGCAGACCATTACGTCCAGGGTCCGTGCCTGATCGTCGAGAATTTCAACGACTCGAACGATTCCATGATCAGGAGCAAATGAATTTTGCAGGTGCTGGCCACCGTAGGGCAGGTCGTCCTCGTGTGTCTTTGAGAATTGAGGACCGTGTGATTGCTCTAGCTCGAACTTATCCTGTCATGGGATCACGACGCATAGGCGCGCGAGTAGGGGTTGATCATAAAACAGTCTTGCGCATTCTCCGTGAGGAAGGCCTACGACCCTACAAAGTGCAGGTAGTACATGAGTTACGACCTGGTGATCGCACAGCTCGTCTTTGTTTTTGTCGGTGGATGCTTCGCAAGATCCGAAGAAATCGGCACTTTCTGAAAAATATAGTGTTCACTGATGAATCCAGTTTTTCCAGCACTTCCATTTTGAACCGGCAAAATGTTCGCATCTGGCGCAGACGCAATCCACACGCAATGGTCCAAAGAGTTCAGCAGGGCCGTTTTTCAGTCAATGTTTGGGCAGGGATACTCGGGAATTATTATATTGCTCCTGCGTTTCTCTCAAACCGATTGTCAAGCGTTGAGTATTTGCGGTTTCTACGTCATACTCTCCTGAATCGACTGCGACGTATGGTTCCGAGGAATGCCCGTAATCGAATTTTTTTATGCATGACGGTGCTCCACCGCATTTCGGCAGGCAAGTCCGCGCTTTTTTACAACGAGCTTTTGGAACTCGATGGATCGGTCGTAATCCTGCGCCACACTTATGGCCCGCCCGTTCACCTGACCTGAACCCTCTGGACTTTTATTTCTGGGGAGCTCTGAAAGCCATTGTTTATGGGTCAGGCAGGGCTTTAAGGACGGCTCAAGATTTACGAGATCGTATTGAAGAGGCGGTTGCTACTTTAGCAAATCGAGCTGTGCTCCGTAGAGTGCGAGATAATTTGGTGGAGAGACTCCAAGCTTGCATTGATAACGGTGGTGGTTACGTTGAAGCTGGCAGACAAGCACAACTGCTCAGAGCTATTGGGGCCGATGGGTCAGTTCTGTTTGTTCGTAGGCAGCGTCGACGACGATAAAGTGAGAGGCAAGGGAAACTCACAATAATCAAGTCACCACAAAGTGAGAGGCGAGGGGAACTCACTATAATCAAGTCACCCCGAAGTGAGAGGCGAGGGGAACTCACTATAATCAAGTCACCCCGAAGTGAGAGGCGAGGGGAACTCAATATAATCAAGTCACCCCGAAGTGAGAGGCGAGGGGAACTCACAATAATCAAGTCACCCCAAAGAGAACAGAAATCTACCACGTCCACGTCGTTGTTCCTGGGTAGCGCTAAGAGTAGATTAAGCAGATTTTTGACCTTGAAAACGAATTTTTCAGTGTCATTTTTGGGGGGGTGATTTTCGCTAATCATGATCAGGATATTCAGAACATGATTTTAAGAACTTTATAAGCATCAGATTTATTTTCTGACTTTATAAAAATCGATTTTTTGGAAATTTCAGGCAAAAAAACTTCAAACGAAGATTTCTCTATGAAATATTAATTTCCGGCATATGGTCCTTTTGAGACTTTTGTTCAGCTCGACGAGTAGAATCGAATTAGCCAATAAAAAAATTTGACATTGAAAATGACCTTGAAAGTTAATTTTGCGGCACAATGTTTATGATGCAATGTTGACGATCTCGACGAGTAGAATCGACTGGCAAAAGCTTGACCAATAATTTTTCCCCACCCTGTACATGTTGTATATATCTTTCCTAGTCATAATAAAGAACTGTGGTCACGAAGCTAAGTGTTTTCGTATGCTTGAGCCTCCCCTTCTCTCGAACCCTGACGCCGGCGAGCTAATCCGCGCGTCGAGAAAGGCGACCGCGTTACATGGCGTCCGAACAGGGACCTGCCCAGTAGAGACTCCAGTTTGCGTAATCACTTTCCGATGAGATTCTCGTGGTTATATAGATTAAACAAAGACGAGCTTGTGACCCGCTTAGAAGCCTTTAAACTAGACAGTTCCGAAAACATAAACGCGCTGCGAAAGCGATTGCGAAACTCTGCGAGCCAGAACCCCACATTGTTTGGGGACCCAGCCATACCCGAGATGTCCGACCCAAGGAAGAATTACTGACGAACCACGCCACCAACCCCGCATCAGCCCAACCGGACCCTGTCACAGTCCTTAATCAGATCCGAAAGTGGGGTCTCCATTTTGACGGAAAAGATCCCTTTGCGTTCCTGGAACGCCTAGACGAACTAAAGCGAGCGTACAGATACATCGGTAACCTCCTACTTCTCGATCTACCCGAACTACTCCGTGGAGACCCGCTGCTGTAGTACCGAAACAATTGTGATTTCTGGGACATTTGGAACGACTTCTGCCAGAAATTCAAGCAACGTTATCTGCCACCGGGATACCGCAGCTAACTCAAGCGGGAAGTACAGATCCGACGACAACAACCTGGCGAAGCGTTTGACAGATATGCCACGGCCCTACTAATCCTGATGCACCGGGCGGGAGGATATACCGCACGAGATCAAGCCGAGCAATTGTACGAGAACCTTGACCTAGACTACCAGCTTTATATTCGCCCCACCGAAGCCACGCGCGTCGCCGAAATAAGAACCAAGGCGACCGAATACGAACGGGTCATAAAAAACGGGTCATTTTAACGTCTCTCAGAAGTGGGATCTTCCTCGTGCTCGCCCGGTTTCGAACGTCGCGAATTTTACACGTTGATCGTCGTATCAGTGTTTCGTGCGTGTTATCACGCCATCGCTGTTCTTCAGCAGTGTGCTAAATTTTCTTTTCGTTTTTCGTCTTTGTCGTCACGCGGCCCGCCATCGTGATCACGTGATCATCACGATATTCAGTCGTGAAGTGCGCGATATACTCTCAAGGCAGACTAACTCCCGCAATTTTCACATTGAACTGTACTGCTAAGATCAACACGTTTCGTGAATGAGAATACGCCATCATTTTCGTAAGTGGTGCGCGAAGATTGGAAAACGCAATCATCTCAGTGTCGGTGCGCGGCGCTAAAATAACCGGCCCATTTGGCACACGCAACAAGTGATTTACGCGGCAAACAGTCTCACAACCCGCAAAAGTTCATCTCGAAGATGCTCGCCCGCGATCAACTGGACAAGTACACACTGGCCAAATTACAAGGGGAGCTCAATCATTTCGGAATCTCCAATCCTCCTAAGGATCGGGAAATATGCATCGCCATGATAATGGACCTTTTCGAGAGAAACAAATCTCGTCCCGGCTCAAAGGACCAGCAAGCACAGGAAGCCGAAGGAGTGGCAAATTCTCCGTGCTCATCAGCTGGCCAACCATTATTAGAGGTCAGTGACACGTCAATAAACCAATCTACACGCCAATCTACACCTCAAAGTTTGCAGAGACCAGTTGCGGACAATACACCGTCTCAGATGTGTACCTTGTTGGCTTCGCACATCCATCGACAAAATCGACAGGCTTCTCAGCAGCAAGAATTGCTGAATCAATTGTTGGCAACATTGTCCAATGGTCCAACTGCAGCGCGTAGTCAAAAACAAGATAACACACATCCTGTCGCAGCCTTCTAACAGAATCACAACTCATCGCAAGTATCAGAAAGTTTTTCCACATTTTCCAGTAACGCATCCAAGTTCCTCAGTTCTCAAATTCCACAGTTTGGTCGTACGGAAGAGGAAAATATTGAAATATGGATTGAAAAAGTGGAAATCGTTGCAAGCATCCATGGTTTCCCTCAAGGAGTCATACTATCCGCAGCGTTCTCAAGATTGACCAAGTCAGCTAGACGACGATTCGACTACAGTACAGGATCTGTAAATAGTTCATGAACAATCTTTAAAATGGCTATTATTAGCCGTTTTAAGAAAAAAATTCCCTATGGTGTCACGCTCCAGAAAGTCGAAGCAAGAAAATGGTTGTTTTACAAGGAATCTTTTTCAGATTACGCCTTGGAAAAATTAGCTCTGCTACAACCTCTGAAACTGGCTGAGCAAATTTTCTGACGCCTTTCCATTCCAAATCTCCGCCTAACCCTCGGCATTGTCTTACAGGCTGTAAGACAATGCCGAGGGTTAGGCGGAGATTTGGAATGGGAAGGCGTCAAGGAATTTGCTCAGCCAGTTTAATAATTTCGCGTTAGTGCTGTGAAAATATATATATTGTTACGTCCGCAGACGATTTAAATCACTACCGCAACGCGCGCTCACACCGTCGCTCGATCGCCGCACTCGCGCCGTAAATAATTAATGCAATATTAAAAATGATCTCGTAACTTTAATATTAAAACACAAAACAGGGAACAATAAAATAATACAATCAATAAGAGCGTTTGAGAAATACGTCCGACTGACAGGAAAGCTGTCAAAAGACTCTCGAAATGGCGACCGTTAACAAGATGTCTGACGTTGTTTATTTACAACCCTCTTGGCAACGATCTCCCGGATACGGCACAGGGGATAAAATTCAGAGCCGTAACACTGCCTCCTCTCTTCCAAAATTGTCGCCCCGACAATTTATTGGTGCACCAAGATCTCGATCTTAGGATTCTTTCTTGCTTTGACTCAAATTAAACCGAGCAAACGCTGGATCCCATTGATCTTGCTAATTTCAGGGTCTCCTGACAAGTTTCCTTGCTCTACCCTGATCTGCTGATACAGGTTACCGAGCGACTTCTTCTTGGAGCCCATTGACTATAAATTCTTGGTAACACTTCCAAATGGTGTATTGCCTCCAGGAATCTTCAGACAAGAGGGGGGTAACTACTGTGGACCCAACGTCCCCGAAGGGACATCCCAAGTCCCTGCCTCGGCATTCGCCCTATGCCCCACGGGAAAACCACAGATCAAAAACCGCGGGTGAGGCAGTTTTCACTCAAAAGAGTACTTCTGTAAAACGAGTGGTTTTGTCTCAACGTCTTCGTCCACCATTATGTCATAAAAAAAATGAAACGACAACAAAACAGCAATAATATTTTTTAATAACATTAATTCAAGAGATCAATTTTTAAAAAATTTTATCGGGTTCCGAGTTTTATTCATTTTTGTTTTTAAATCGAAAATTTGCCTTTCATAATAAGGTGCTAATCTATCGGCATGAACAACTTTATTCCGATGTCTTTTTGATTTTTAAATCCTAAAAACAATATCACTAAGTTTTTTAATTATTTTATAAGGACCCTCCCAATTATTTTGCAATTTAGGAGCTCTCCCTTTAATTCTCCGCGGATTGAACAACCAAACATTCTGTCCTTCAGCGAAATGTATCTCCCTAGCCTTTCGATCATAACGCATTTTAGTTTGAAGCGATCGCATATCTAAAGTTTGTCTAGCATTATTATGAACAACCTCAATCTTCCTTTTAAGCTTCTGAATATAATCTTCAATTGAATTAACTTTTTCACAGTCCGAAGGACTCCCTCGTAATAAATCTAACGGCAGTCGTGGTTCCTAAGCGAAATACAATTCTGCAGGAGAATAACCAGTGGCTTCATGTTTCGAAGAACGATAGGCTAACAAATACAAAGGAACCTAGTCATCCCAATCTTTTTGATTTTCTGAAATGAATTTCGAGAGATAGTTCAAAATTGTCTGATGTTGTCGTTCGACCTGTCCATCCGATTGTGGATGTAAGGCAGTTGTTCTAGTTTTTCTTATTCCTAAATAATACAACACTTCCCGAAAAACTTTCGATTCAAAATTTTTTCCTTGGTCAGTATAAACTTCCACAGGTACACCATGACGAGAGACTATTTGATCCACAAAAACCTTAGCTACTGTTTTGGCTTTAATGTTCTTTAATGGAAAAGCCTCAACCCACTTAGTGAAACAATTTACTATAACTAACAAATATCGATTTCCTGTTGTAGTAATTGAAAGAGGACCAAGTACATCCATTTAAATCCTTTCAAACGGAGTTCCGACATTATAAATCTGTAATGAGGATTTCCCTTTTCCTGAAGGACCTTTCTTTCCAACACACACTTTGCAGGAGCGACACCAATCCTCCACATCTCGTTTACTAGTTGCCAAATAAAATTGTTTTCGTATTTTCTCTAAAGTCTTGTTAATTCCAAAATGTCCTCCTAAAGCAGAATCATGAGCTAACTCCAAAATCTGTCTTATACACTTCCTTGGAACAATAACCTGGAAAACAGTTGATTTTAAATTCGGAGACTCCCACTTCTTAAAAAGAACACCATCTCTAACAACCAATAGATCCCAATACGACCAATAAACCTTAGCCGAAATATCTTGTTTGACAACTTCTTGACGAAGAGGACGTATTCCTTCTTCTTTTCCCTGCAAGAAAATTGCAATAGACGGATCATCCAACTGATGTTTTCTCCAATTTTGTAAATTATTTTCTTCCATAATTATTCGTGCAACTACATTTTCTTTTAATTCTATCTTGCTACAATAATTACATCCTTTTTCCGCACATGGCCGCCTCGATAATCCATCAGCATTTTGATGTAAACGGCCTTTTTGATGGATCACTTCAAATTCATATTGTTGCAATCTCTCCATCCAACGAGCTAATTGACCTTCTAAATCCTTGAATGACATGAGCCACCGAAGAGAGATGTGATCAGTGCGAATCAAAAATTTCTTACCGTATAAATAGCGATGAAAAGACTTTATCGATTCTACTATAGCTAATAACTCACGACGCGTCACACAATAATTCTTCTCTGCTTTAGTTAAAACTCGACTAAAATAAGCTATAACCCTTTCCGAACCATCATGAATTTGTGATAAGACTGCACCTATGCCATGATTCGAGGCATCAGTATCAAGAAGAAATTTCCCAAATTCATTCGGAAGACAGAATTGGTGAAGAAATTAACCCTTGCTTTAACTTTTCAAAAGCCTCTTGACTTTTCTGAGTCCATTCAAACTTAATTTGATTTTCAGTTAAAGTAAACAAAGGTTTCGCTATTAATGAAAATCCTTCTACAAACTTTCTATAATAAGAACAGAATCCTAAAAAGCTTCGTACCTGCTTCTTATTCTGAGGAATTGGCCAGTCCTTCACAGCACGGATCTTTTCTGGATCCGTGGTAATACCTTGTTCAGAAATAACGTGACCTAAATATTTCATCTCTTTGCCAAAAAGAAGACAATTTCTTGGATTAATTTTCAAATTAGCTAAGCGTAAACGAAAGAAAACCTTTTTTAAATTCTCCATCATTCCGTTAAACGATTTGCTAAAAACAACAACATCATCCAAATACACAAGACAAATTTTATATAAAACATCTTGTAGAAGCTTTTCCATAAGACGTTCAAAGGTCGCTGGGGCATTACATAATCCAAAGGGCATAGCCGTAAACTGCCATAATCCATTTCCTACAGAGAATGCAGTCTTTTCCCTATCTTTAGAACGAATTTTCACCTGCCAATATCCACTTTTTAAATCTAACGTACTAAACCAGGAGTTACCTGATAATTGATCGAGGATGTCGTCAATCCTAGGTAATGGATAAGAATCCTTCACTGTGACTGCATTTAGTTTTCGATAATCTACACAAAATCGTATCGACCCATCCTCTTTCTTTACTAATACAGCAGGAGATATCCAGGGACTTTTGGATTCTTCAATTACTCCCTGCTGTTTCATTTCCTGAATAATCTGGTACACTTCCTTTTTTAAATGCATAGGAATTCGTCGAGGAGCCTGTTTAATAGGTCTACAATCATTAAGATTAATTTCATGTTCTAATACTTCACAATTTCCTGCAATCAAATCTTCAGAAAACACATCCTGAAATTCGTTTAAAAAGTCGGCAAAAATTTCTTTTTGAATTGAATCTAAATTTTGAAAGTTTTCTTCAAAAAGCGTTTTCAAGAAATAAGGAATTTTATTTTCCGAAGAAATCATTCGTGAACACGGATATTTAACAATATCTTCACAAGATTCAATATTCCCGAAAACTGATTCAAAAACTTTTTCCAAACCTATCAATTCAAGAAAATCAGCTCCAAGTATGCAATCATCTGAGATTTTAGCCACTAACATCGATACATCTAAAGAATATCTTTCTAATTCCACCCTAACAATAACTTTATAATCAACTAAAACATCCTCTCTTGTTGGATATTTTAAGCAACATTTATTAATTTTAAATTGCCGTCTCGGCCCTCTAACTAATTTTTCATTTAAAATTGAAATGTCGGAACCTGTATCTATTTTAAATATACAATTTTCACCATCAACCATTCCTTGATAAATAAAAAGATTTTTATTAAAAATTCTATTTACCTTAAAATAATTATTATTCATTTTTTCCGGGGCATTAATTTCTTTAGTCGGACTTGCCCCGTAAAGTTCGACTAACCCTTGTTTTCCGCTAATGTTGGACATTCTGATCGGAAATGTCCCTGCGCCCCACACTGCCAACATTCTTTCTTTGTTTGATATTTATTTTTTTGAAAATTATTATTATTAAATTTTGTGCGCTTCTCAAAATTTTTCTTACTATTATTATCTTTCTCCGTTTTTTCCGTCTCCTTCTTTTTTTCAAAATCATTTCCTTTATAATATTTATTAAATTTATTAGTAAATTTATCTCTAGAAAAACTATTTTCCTGTATTACTTCAACAGCCATCGCTCTTTCAATAGCCGATTTAAGCGATGCTACACTTTCCAATTGTAGGGTACGCTTTAAAAACCCATCTGATAACGCGGCGATAAACTGCGCGCAAGCAATTTTATCTCTCACCTCGTGAGAGCATTCGGGATAAGCTAAGCGTGACAGTCTTTCCAAATCCGCGCCTAAAGTTGCTAAATCTTCTGAATTTTTTTGTTTTCTGTTAGTGAATTGTGTGTAATACGTTTGGGCTAAATGCCCTTCCCCAAAACGTAATTCCAATTTCGATTTTAACTCCTCAAACCTCAAATTTTCAATTTCGAAAATTCCGTCTAATACGGAACGCGCTTGTCCCCTCAAACATAACGCTAACGCAACCGTCTTAACCGATTCGGTCCACGCGTTCGCCCGAGCTATCAGATGGAATTGCGTGAAAAATTCGCGTAAAGGAACACTTCCGTCATAAATATTAGGTTTTAATTTATAACCGATTTCGTTATTGAAATTTCCACGCTCATTTCGCTCTATTATTAGAAGGACTTAGCTGTGTAGTAAGAAGGACTGTCTCCTGCATCCGTCGAAGCTCATCTCGCTCACGCAACTGCGTCTGGAATTCCGCGCGCTGCCTTGATTGTTCCTCTCGCAGTTGTTGAATTTCGCGAATAGCAGCTTGCAGAGTCACCGCCTCCAACGTCGGCTCCGTAGACGCAATTTGTAGCGGAGTCGCTGCACGGATTTTTTTTCGAGTTATAACTCCCGTCATCGGGTCCTGTTGCTCAAATCCTGAAGCCATTATCTGCCTGTTGTTGCCGTCGCTTTTATCCCGGACGAGCCCCCAAAATGTTACGTCCACAGACGATTTAAATCACTACCGCAACGCGCGCTCACACCGTCGCTCGATCGCCGCACTCCCGCCGTAAATAATTAATGCAATATTAAAAATGAAAAATATCAAATAATTAAAATGAAGTCGCCAGTGATGAGTAAAAATATATAAAATTTATTAAAAATCGACCTGACTGGCCTATACAAAAATTATTAACACAACGTTTCGGCCCTTGGGTACGGGCCCTTATCAAGTGTTGCTGTAAAAATTAATGCAAAAATTATATATTACAAATGAGAAACGAACGGCAAATTTAGGATGTAATGTACAGAATAATTAAGGAAGCGTTACCTTTCAAGCTGTCAAAGTGAAAGACGTGATATGACTAATGTCGAAACAGAAGACATGTATGTAACATTACCATGTCTCGCGTCCAAAAACATAAACATTACAAAGACACAGGAACGAAATTTACAAAAAACAACAACAAGTAATCAGACCCTGTGTATTAGCGTGTCGTATATCGGATTTAAATTGTCTGTGTCTTTTTGAAGATTAATATTGTTGTTGGATTTTTTTATGAAAAACATCTCAGCGATCTCTCTTTTCTTTCTATGTTTTTCAACATGCAAAATTTTTGGTTCTTTCCAATTAAAATCATGTCGTACATCAAGGATAGCTGGACTTTCGTTAATAATATTAGACACACTAAAATAAATGATAATCAGGTCTTATTCTCGTTAGATGTAACTTCATTATTCACGAATATTCCGAAAGCCTTAGTTTTGAAAGCCGTGGAAAATAGGTGGATCCATATTACACATAATACTGATATGTCTTTACAACAATTCTTGCACGCACTCACAGTTGTCCTTGACTTAACGAGCTTTAGTTTTAACGGATTGTATTACGAACAAATCTTCGGATGTCCTATGGGGTCCCCCTTATCTCCAATCTTGGCTGACATGGTCATGGATGACCTTGAAACTCATTGTCTAAACTTATTAGATTTTAGTCTTCCGGTTTATTACAGATATGTTGACGATATTTTTGCAATAGCGACGAAGTCCGAAATAGCTGAAGTACTTAATGTCTTTAATGTTTACCACCAGCGCTTAAAATTTACACATGAGATCGAAACTAATAGTTCTATATGTTTTCTAGACACGACTGTAATTAAGTTTGAAGGAATTTTGTTGACTAATTGGTATCGGAAACCTACGTTTTCAGGCAGATATCTGAATTTTTATTCGAGCCATCCACTAAAATATAAGATCAATACCATAAAAGGTTTAGTTGACCGTGCTTTATTACTCTCTGACGATCGCTTTCATGATAATAATATTAAAATAATTACTGATATTTTGGTCAACAATTGCTTCCCAAAACCTTTTATTGAGTCACATATCTGCAAGAGAATTAAAACTTTAAAATTTCGTAAGGACTCTACTCGCAATACTGACATCGTTATTAGAAAGTTTGACACCTCATCTGTTTTGTCTTTGCCTTACATAAATAACTTAAGTGAAAATTTAAATATCGCACTTAATAAATGTGGTCTAGAAACAATTTATACAATTCCAAAAAGACTTAATAACTTAATTAGGAAGGGTAAAGACAGGATTGATGTTAATCACAAAACTGATGTCGTATATTTGATTGAATGTAATGATTGCGATGCGACATATACGGGTCAAACTAAAAGACAACTTGCTACACGAGTTAACGAACATTGCAGAGACATTAAAAAACATCCCAGCAACCACAGCGTAATTAGTAACCATCGGTCCACATACGGACATGATTTTAATTGGAAAGAACCAAAAATTTTGCATGTTGAAAAACATAGAAAGAAAAGAGAGATCGCTGAGATGTTTTTCATAAAAAAATCCAACAACAATATTAATCTTCAAAAAGACACAGACAATTTAAATCCGATATACGACACGCTAATACACAGGGTCTGATTACTTGTTGTTGTTTTTTGTAAATTTCGTTCCTGTGTCTTTGTAATGTTTATGTTTTTGGACGCGAGACATGGTAATGTTACATACATGTCTTCTGTTTCGACATTAGTCATATCACGTCTTTCACTTTGACAGCTTGAAAGGTAACGCTTCCTTAATTATTCTGTACATTACATCCTAAATTTGCCGTTCGTTTCTCATTTGTAATATATAATTTTTGCATTAATTTTTACAGCAACACTTGATAAGGGCCCGTACCCAAGGGCCGAAACGTTGTGTTAATAATTTTTGTATAGGCCAGTCAGGTCGATTTTTAATAAATTTTATATATTAAAAATGAACTCGTAACTTTAATATTAAAACACAAAACAGGGAACAATAAAATAATACAATCAATAAGAGCGTTTGAGAAATACGTCCGACTGACAGGAAAGCTGTCAAAAGACTCTCGAAATGGCGACCGTTAACAAGATGTCTGACGTTGTTTATTTACAACCCTTTTGGCAACGATCTCCCGGATACGGCACAGGGGATGAAATTCAGGGCCGTAACAATATGTATTTCCACTTGTACTTGAGAGCGCGTACATAAAACGTAATACAATCTTACGGGACCGCGAACACGGGTTAAGATGGACGTCGTGCTACTTGTCGCACAGCCAGAACACAAGTCGAGTCTCGCACGTCTTTCCGCCGGCACGAGTCCCGCTCACCGAAAGTCTTGTGATGGCGCTCGGCTAATGAGCGTCTTCCGTGGTTAGCGTTGCCCGTCGGCAATGCTACGATGGTTAGGAGCGCAGGTGCGATGTGCGCACGCAGGCGCCAGAACCAGCAATAGCGCAAATAGGTTAGGCTATGCCTTACAGCTTGGCCATACCTGACCTAGGCATTCGTCTCGAATGGTGAAAACAAACATGTTTAACGAAAGATATAAAAACGGTTGACAAACTTGCAGTTGCTTAAAATTATATCACAATTAATGAACAGTCTTTGGTATGGCATTGAGAACTAAAATTTACCGCTTATACGCAAACTTGTCGCAAATATTGCTAATTAAATAATACTGTTAACTTAATACAGATTTTGGTATCGATGTTGGCTTAACATTATAAAGTCTTAAATTAAAATATAAATGCATGTTCAGAAAATAAGCACAGATATAAATAAACTTTAGATTATGCTAATAAGTATTGCACTTCTGAACTAAACTTTGACAAAACATGAATTAGCGTGTGCATTGATTAAACCAAGAAACTGATTTTTACCAAGAATTATGACTAAATAAAACCATTAATATTACGAAATTTAATATCTAGAATAACATATGTGTAAATATATATAGTTTGGCCTATGTACATGTTTGTACTGGGTCAACCACTGGCTTTACCCACGGCTTCATTCGATCAGTGGATAATATTGAGTTATACGGCCTTGATGTGTGACTAAACCCGGGTATGTCTTTTACAACATATCTGTTGTTGTTTAGGGCTTTCGAGACTACGTATGGGCCCTTATAATTCGGCTTCTTGTCTTCACCGGGCTTGAGGGTGATGTCCCTGATGAGAACAAAGTCGCCCGATCTATACAGGGAGGGCTTCTTATGCCTCTCATCGTAGTATACCTTGTTATATTCTTTGACTCTGTTCGTCGAGTCAATAGCTAACTTGCGGGCTGCGTCTCTATCATCTAGGACATCGAGTCCTGTTTTAGCGAAATTGTTAAGGAAACGTACCAACTCTGCGTCTGGATGGTTACGCATGTCGACGCCAAAAAGCAATTTGGAGGGGGTGGCTCTTATCGAAGAGTGATATGTATTTTTTCAATACATATTGTACTGTATCCAGGTGGGCATCCCAAGATTGGTCGTCTTCTAATATTTTCCTCAGGGATGACTTCAAAAACCGATTCACCTTTCCGTATGCAATTCGGTTTCGAGGTGAGGATTATAAATTTTTAGAACCGAAGAGGACGACAGTCGGTTTTTTAGCGTATTGAATGCTTGGATACATTCGTCGTCGAATTTGAATTTGACAGATTTCCGAAGCAACATATTGAGAGGTTTAGCTAATGTTGCGTAGTCTTTTACGAATTTTCTGAAGTAATTCGTGAAACCTAAGAACCTTTGTAGTCCCAAAATTTTCGTGGGTAGAGGAAAATTTACTACGGCCTCCGTATGCCGAGGACTAAGTGTAATCCCTGAAGGGGAGATTATGTAACCGAGATATTCGATGGTGGTCTTCAGGAAAAGGCACTTTTTGAAATTGAGTTGAAAGCCGTAACGTTTCAAATTAACCAATACTTGTCTCAAAGTGTCAATATTATCTTTAACAGATGATGACGGTATGAGAATATCGTCAATATAAACGATTACTTTGTCATTTCTAATCAATGGCTGTAAGATCATAACTAGCCGCCTTTGGAATTCTGCGAGCGCTTCGCAGAAACCAAAGGGTAAACGAAGGTACTCGTATTGACCTTCCGGGGTCGAAAAGAGAAATACTTTGTATAATCCGGGTGGATCTTAATGTGGTGAAAGCCATCTTTGAGATCAAGTAGTGTATATATTGACCTATCACTTAACCTTGTCAAGCAGTCCTAAATAATTGGGAACAGGTATTTTTGTTTGACCGTTCTACTATTGAGCGGACGTAAGTCGATGCAGAGTCTCATAGACCCATTCTTTTTTCTCACCGGGACTATTCGCGAGCAATATTCTGTGAATTGCTTTCCTTAATTATTTTTCTATCTAGCAGGTCGTCTACTATCTCTCTTATTTGAAGTTTTTCCGCAAACGCGAAACGTCTAGGCGAAAACGCGAAGATAGATTCGTCTTTCAAGTTGATTTTAACCGAATAATCGTCGTTGACCAACGGAATGTGTGTGTCATTAACTTCTTTAATTGTGGAAATCAGCTGTTGTTTAACCGATGAATCAAAATCTATATTAATGTCTGTTAGTAACTCCTCTATTTCGTTAGGTGCACAGTCAATAATTTCTGTAGACGCTACTTCAGAAAATAGTTGAACTCTATTAGATACATTTTCATCGGTGACATCAATAGTAATCACGATTTTATGTTGATTTAAAAAATCACAACCAAGAATTAAGCGTGAAGAAGAGGAACTAGATTCTGTAACCAAGAATGTGACCATTAACGTAGAATTTGGTAGTACTTCTAATTTGACTGGAGTAGTAACCGAACCAATGATTTTAATCGGAGTGCCATTAACTGCATTAAATGATGGAATATTATTTTTAACTAAACTGAAAGAACCGAAGAACTGAGAAAACGTTTTAAAAGACATAAGAGAGACAGGACTTCCTGTATCCAATAACGCTAACATGTCGCACGATACATTATTAATTTGCGTAATCCTTAAATTAGAGCTATTAATAATAAACTTTTTATCGCGGGGGGGGGGTTAACATACGCAATTGTATCCGAAACGTCTTCCATAGGGTCCTCAAGTTGAGGACCTCAACGGCTGCTACCGATGTGGCTGAGGGATGCTTATCGGGCTGCGATGAATCCGAGACGCGCTTCTTTTTCAGCTTGAAGCAGTCCTTTTTGATGTGATTTTTCCCACGACAGTAGGTGCAGAACAAGTCCTTCCTCTTCAGCGAATTTAAGTCTTCGGGTGAAGTTTTGACCTCTTTTATTTTGTCCTTTCTGGGTAAAGGAGGCGATGACTTTTTTGGCTGGATGTTGCACGACGCAGTAATCTCTTGCATCTCTCTCAGGAATTCGTCGAGAGAATCAACCTTCAGTGATGTAGCACTTCCTCTAATTGCCAAACTGGTGATTCCGCTTATAAGGAAGTGTATGGAGTCAGCGTCTCTCGATTAACGTTTCTTCGATTTTAACGTTCTCTGGAATTCTCTTCTGTAACTCCGAACAAAGCAAGCTCAAAAAGTCTCTACACCGTTCTTTGACCTAAATGATGGTTTTTGGCTTTATGCTAGCACTCAGCTTATTGAACTCATACCCAAAGTTCATGCATTTGAAAGCCATTAAATGTTGTTTAAAATCAAAAATGGCTAACTCGTATTGCAATATTTTTTGCAGCCTTGAAGGAACAATAAGAGTTTGAAGGTTCGAGTAAATCAAATTGTTCCCATCTTCAAACAGTTTCATTGGATAAACAGATTCGGATTGAGACAATCTGTTCATCGCCATGACGCCTTTCAGGCTGTTGCTTAGAAATGTCAAGAATAATTTGTTTTTCGGAGTGCAATACATTCCATACAATTAATGAGCTGTATAACAACGTTTTTTGTTGCTTTCAGTTATTTGAAAGTGTAGTTTTAACGCATCCCTATGCTCTAGTATTGTATCTATAGCCTGAAGCCTCACCAACCAGCGTGTGTTCGATAGTTGTATGATTTTTTTCGGTAATGTACCCGCCAGAGTTTTGTAGAAATCTGTATATTCCAATTGCCGTTTTGTACTGTGAAAGAACCAGCTATGAGTCTCACGTACCATAAAATCTAAATGTCTCGGTAGAGCTTTGCAGGCTGCATCGGCCGCAAGATGAAAAGAATGACAAATACATGTGATAACAATGAGCTCTGGATTAATTTCTCGCAATAGTGTTGTGACAGAATAAAGCCGCCCAACGTTCACGCTTGCTCCATCGACACCGAAACCCAAATAGTTTTTCGGGCTTCAAACCGTCGGTCTTCAATTGGTTTAGTACTGCTTCCGCAATGGCATCCGACGTCCCAGTTTTTATTTCGATTAATCGATAAAATGTTGTGACGATTTTTTTTTCGACTTGCTGAAATAACGAGCATCATCAAGCAAAGGATTTTTTTAGTATCAATCGTAGTAGATTCATCGAGTATTAACGAAAAATACGACTGATTAATGTCCTCTATCAACTCTTCCAAAATACACGGAGATAAGACGTTCTTGATGAGAGCAGAACATTTTGTGCGATGCAGCTTGATATCCTGCAACACTCGAGATTCTTTATCGAGATTTTTTAACATGATCAAGAGATGATCGACGGTTTTAATCGGGCAATGTTCTGCTTCGTACGTCGCGATTTTCAATTCAGCTACCTTTCTTTATTGAGACAGAGTTGTTTTAGCGAATGTGTCGATCTTTGATAAAGCAGCAGCGATCTGCTGATTCTCTCTGCACATTGCATATGCTTCTTCGAGATACCATGATCTTGAAGAGTTTTTTTATGAGCGTTAAGAATTGTCTTGCAATAGGCACAGAATGCATTGGTTGAGTCCCGTCAGGCGATGGTTTCAACTATCCTATATTGTGTTAATGAAATTTTATTAAGACCATATTGTATACATAGAGCGAATAAACAAAACGACATATATTAAAAATGTGGAATGAACTCAATTCTCGAGCTTGACGGAAAATGTATATATTTCAGCGAAGACCTACCTTTTTAAAATTAGGATAAAGTTTCAAATTTTTAATATACTTTTGTACATGTTTTTTTCTACTTTGGGTTTTAGG
The DNA here is from genome assembly GCA_963971435.1 of Lasius platythorax. Taxonomy (NCBI): domain Eukaryota; kingdom Metazoa; phylum Arthropoda; class Insecta; order Hymenoptera; family Formicidae; genus Lasius; species Lasius platythorax. The sequence continues at coordinate 19,608,623 of OZ020536.1, read as the reverse complement.
CATCTTTCATATATCGATACAATGTACCATTTGAATATCTCCGGGATTTCCCCGTCTCAGCATCAAAGCAAATCTACAACAAACGACGATGCGATAACGAGATGATTACGTTGGTCAAAGATTAGGTTAGAGTTTAGAGAACTTGTAGTGATTGGTTTTGTGATCATGCATGTGCATCTTACGACTAATTAAAACTAGAAAACTGCAGAGGGCACTATAAGCATAAATGGTAAAGAAATTTTTCGACTTCCTTGAGCCTTGATAAAAAGTTATGCGAAACTCTTTGGTCCGTAACTATACTGCGATCCTATGATTATAAATATTTCTTGGGGGTGGATGATGGTTTAAACATAAAAGCAGAGAATAATAAATTGCGTTCATAGTCTATGACACTAGAACGAGATATCTATACGAAGAAGCGAGCAAGACCTACTCAACACTCAATGAAGTGTTTCTAATTTCCGCTTCAATATATATAAATATATATACAGGGTGTCCCATTTTAATCTCCTCAAGCAAATATCTCAAAAAATATGGAAGATACGGCAAAATGTTTCAGACAAAAGTTGTAGGACTTGAAGGGGGACAGATGATGAAACTATGTACTTGACCTTGAGTGACCTATTGAAGGTCAGGTCAATGTCATTGATGTTTTCTTAAATGGAACCCCCTATTTTTCAATGCACATTCTTGTAGCTTATCTCGAGAGTTTTTCAAAACACTATAATGAGTTATTTTTTCATTAAATACTTTTTGAGTTATAAGGCTTGAAGTTTACAGTATTTCGACATAAAATACAAAATATCGTATAATACATTCAGTTTTCGGTAATCTTACCTTAATACTTTTATGCATAGAATCATGAGACCAATCAATTGGTGTAAAAAAACACATAGTTGCTATTAAGAAAAAGTATGTAATTTTCAACATGCAGCTGCATACTTTTTTTAAAGCAACTATGTGTTTTTTTACACCAATTGATTGGTCTCATTATTCTATGAATAAAAGTATTGAGGTAAAATTATCGAAAACTGAATGTATTATACGATATTTTGTATTTTATGTCGAAATACTGTAAACTTCAAGCCTTATAACTCAAAAAGTACTTAATGAAAAAATAACTCATTATAGTGTTTTGAAAAGCTCTCGAGATAAGCTACAAGAATGTGCATTGAAAAATAAGGGGTTCCATTTAAGAAAACATCGATGACATTGACCTGACCTTCAATAGGTCACTCAAGGTCAAATACGTATTTTCGTCATCTGTCCCCCTTCAAGTCCTACAACTTTTGTCTGAAACATTTTTCCGTATCTTCCATATTTTTTGAGATATTTGCTTGAAGAGATTAAAATGGGACACCCTGTATATATATATACAATATATATACAATATATTGGACAGATTAGATTCAACGTGGTCAGTTTGAATTCAGTTTATTTCGATTGGTTTAAGATCGACTGGATTTTGTGGTTTCTGATTCAATTGGTTCGCGTTGGGCTGAGTCATCGCGGACTTTCATGATCCTCTAAAAAATATTCTAAAGCTTCAGAATCCCCTAAAAAATCTCTTAAAAATTTTTTCCCCTTATTTCTCCCCTAAGCCAGGTAAAATATCCTTTTTTTTTTAACGAGGGATGAGGAAATGCATAATGCAGACCTGACCGCCCGTACGGCCAGGTACTGTGGGACTCTCACCTCACTAAAACCTCACCCCCGTAGCCAACTCTGGCCGTAGCGCCGGGAACTCAGGGACCCGCTTGCGCATGACTGCCTGAGAACCCGGCTGGCCAAGTGACTCATCCGTAATCCATCCATTCACCCCCTCAGCCTCGAGGCAGGCCCACCCCAACCAAAAATTGAAACCCCAATGAACATTACCCCATAACGACCCTAACCTTTAACGCGAAAGCCCCTAAAATTGTGTGTCGTATTCGTGTTTGTGTGTGAGAGTGTGTACATGAATGTAAGTGTAGAAGATGTCCCATTCCCTTAACCACCACCGCCCTCCCTTTCCTTTTTAAAAGAAAAAGACGTAGGATATAGGTACGCGAACGTACCCACATCCACGCCCCCCCCAACCCCCCTTCCCTAATTCAACATGCATATTTACTCGAGTTTAGAATGAACAAAACGCGAGAACATACATAACCCCCCTTAAGGTTCATTAAGAGTCCCCCCTTAATTATTATTAATAAAAGAAGAAAAAACACCCTTAGACCCTTAACTTTAATACCCATATTGTCCCTGATCCCCGACCCCAAGACCGAGGAGGAATACAATCCATACCGAACAACAAACAGACAGCCCACATTTAACCTGAAAGACCATAGACAACCCCGCCCATAAAATGGTGGGGCCCAAATAACATGGCGATCTATGATCCCTCCCGCTCACTGGCCCATTCATCATTCACACCTGGACTAGACAATTAGTACAGATAGTACGAATGAAAATGGGACACGTAAACCAACAAAAGATGTAATGTAAACAAAATGAATGAAAGATGAAGAGAATAAAAATGAAAATGAAAAATGAAAGATGATGATGAATGATGGATGCAAGTAACATGATCCGAAATCACATAGGAGCACCGGGATACAGGTACCGGTTACCCCTAGTCGGGATCATCATCCCCGATGGACGAGAGAGTCGATGCCGCCCTCTCGCGGCGCCTCTCCTCCTCCACTTTTTCCCTCATGACTTTCTCCGCGTAGGTGGAGAAAGCCTTCCAATTTCCACGCAAGGCGATTATGGATTCGACGACGTCGACGAGCATAAACTCCCTCTGCAATCCCAACGCCCACTTCAGCGTGAGCCTGTCTGTGTCCTATGCGGGGCAGTCGCGAAGGGTGTGCATCGCATCGTCCTCTTCGCCACAAAAATCACAGTCAGTCGTCGCTCGTTTGCCGATTCGGCAAAGGAATTTGGCAAAGCAGCCGTGCCCCGTCATCAGCTGCGTGAGGTGGAACGAAAGGCTACCGTGTTTACGCCCCATCCATACCTCCAGCCACGGGACAATGGCCATCTTCGTATATTCCCCGGGCCTATTGGGTCTTTCCAAGTAAGTTCGCCATTCCTCGTGCATTCTCTCATGCTCCGCCATCTTTATCTCATCTCTCCTGCCCTTAGTATAATCCCCGTCATCCTTTAACCTCTTGACCTGCTCATAAATCCTCTTTCTAGCAGGAGCCAGAAAACGCAGCGGAGGCATTCTGGCCAGCAGAAAGGCCGCATCACGGTAAAATATCCCTAGATCTAGAAGAAAATTCCCTAACTTGGCAACACTGTTTCCTATAAAACAGCGTGACCCCTGCGAATAATGGGAATGAGACAGAAATATGGTGTCCTGCACTCTTTTTGTCTTTTCGCGCATGCGCAATACAGCACTTATGTTACTGTGTGAGAGCATGGACGTATTGGGATGTGTATAGACATTCTGACATTTTTCGCTCTTCGCAAATACGCTAGTTCACAATTTTAAGTTAAATTACAAGACAAAAAAAGAACAATAAATTAAATAATAATGAAACTATTTCTTATGTTATTTTTTCTTTTTATTTTATTTCCATTTTAATGCAATACATTATACTTAATCATTATATTTAATTATATAATTTTATAAATTATAATTATTATAAATTATATATCAGTTTGTAACAATTGCAATCTTAAATGATGATATATTTGTCTGCATAAGTAAATTAAATAAATTTTAATACACAAAAAGAACAGAAAAAATGTATGCATGTCACAGTGCTAAAAAATAAAAATAAAAATCATTTTTTCAAATGTTTAAAATATTTAAAAAACAAAACTTACAATCGTATTGCCTGCATATAGATAATATTTGGCTTCAAAAATATTATTAATTCTATTAATTTTTAAAAATAATCATTCTGGAATGGAATGACCTTATTCGTTTATACAATCATTTTTTGTTACCGATATATAATTTAATCTAACTATTAAATATTTCTTTATAATTAATTTTATTAACTCATTTCGATGATCTTCTAAGTATGAGTATTCTAAATTTTGATTAAAATAAACAGTGGAACTAAAAATACTTGATTTTATATATCTCAGTACCTTCAAACCTAATATGGCAATGGCATTTTTCTTTATTGTATCATTCATATTGCTTCTTAACATTTTTTCTGATATCACACATATTTCTATTACGTCGAGTGAAGCATCTGTAAGAACTCCACTGCATTTTAAAATTTGTAATTTAGACAATGGTTTTGAACCTATCAATCGGTCTTTAAATATTACGCACTGTAAATGTTTTCCTATGCTTTTTGATACAAAACCTGTAATATAAATAACGTCATAAGCATATTCGCTTACATTATTTTCGAAATTATGACAATAATTATGATCAAGAAAAATATAGGGGTTTCATCAAGAAATTCTTTTGCTTGTTGTTGTACATTGTGATTTGGCGTCATTATTTTAGTACCATCTAATAATTGGCAATTACTGTTATGTAAAATACGAACATCTGTTTTAACGAGCAATCGTTTAAACGCTGTTTTAAACTTCCAAGCAGTAGGATTATTATTGAAACCTCCCCGGCTATGGATTGCACCAAAAAACGTTTCGATATGATCTTGGGATAACTAATATGTCATCAAAATTCTCATGTGTAAATAGTGCTTCAGCTATTCCAATGGTACACTTTAAAGCAATTATCATTCCCAGAAATCCTGTTTTGCGCGATGAATTCAATATTGGTCCTGTTTGGTCATTCCATGAAGACAAGTAAGTTGTAAAATAGCGAACTTGTGCTTTAATATTATCTAAATTTTTTAATGTAATACATTGTCTTGTCGGCGCGTCTTGGAAAATAAATTTCTGCTATTTAATAAATCAAACATATTATTAATATAAATACAAAACCGAGATGTTGCAGTCGATTGTAAAAAAATCTGGATTCTTTAATGTATATTTACAGCACATTATTGCAACACTTTTACTAAACGTTTGAGCAGCAAACACCACTTTCATTTTTTCTTGCTCCCAGAAAATATGTCGTCTGCGTAATTTAGTGCCTAGGTGCAAACCCTCTTTTTCTTGTAATTGAACAAGTTTAACAAAATATGACCAATTAATAAAATTTTTGTTACCATCAACGAGAGTACCTTTTGAAGCCAAACAATTTCGAATTAATTTTAACATGTGACAAGGATCTAATATCACGTAGACTTTTTCCTTCGAACATGAGTGATGAAAAAATGTTTGGATATTGTCTACATCCAAAGAAGCACCAAGCTTTTTAAATGTGGCCAAATTACATGCAGCATCATCAGCTGTTATTGAAACAACATTTGCATCAACTTTGTGCAATTCTTCTAAGCACTTGTTAATAATTCCTACCCGTTCGTCGCTGGCTTAACTATTGATTAAATAATACGATATTGGAATTTTCCCAAAAATTTATGCAAACGACCATCAAAACTAACGCATACCGTGCTATAGGCATCATTGTCAACATTTGTACCAACATACCCACAACACTCTCCACCACGATATTCGACTTTTTCTTTTATGGACTGCGACGACTTTTTCTCCCGTTCGGAGCTCAAACGGGGAATAATCGTCTGTCAAAAACAAAACGAAACGAAAACCAATTAAATGGTGGTATTTATTACGCGGGGGAACTCGGTTTTAAGACGTTCCGCGCGTACCGCAGCGGACAAACGGCCTTTGATTACGCGACACGCGAAAAAGACCAGAGATTTGGGCGCCAGATGCGATCTTTCACGCGTCAATTCGCGAAACTCGATATCCGACGCGAAATCGGGGCCGACAAGCTCGCTACGGGCCGGTTAGCTCTCCTAACGGTAGAGGGGCAGGGCGGAGTTGCCGCGAAATCACTAATTAATAATGTAATACGCGAAACCGGCGGAATTAGATTACTTTATTAAAATATCTTACTCGACGGCACACAAACACAGAAAGAATGTACGCGAAATGATACTGACAAACTAAATAAGGTTTATTAGATTTCAATGATATAAGAGAAAATATAATGACTATTAATAGTGAGGGATAATATTACAAGAAATGGAAGAGAGATATACGGCGGGCTATTGGGGCTCATTATAATGCCAAGAGAAGTTACCTGAAAATCATACGACAACAGGTTTGTCCGAAATCGTAATTACTCAGTATAATACGATAAAGAAATTCAGAGCGACAACGTGTTTATCGATGATAACAGACAAGAGTTCTAATTGAAGTTTGATAACATAAGACTACGAGAAACAAGTACAAAAATCATCCATCGAAAACTGAGTTACCGCAGCCAAAATTAACATAACTTTTCGGCAATATAATATCACACGACATCAATGATACGGCGGCAACATTAATAATCGCGGCATACTAATCTAGATGTAACGGATTGAACTCGATAATAATAGCGCGGTCGCAATCGATACGCGAGGGCCGCGATTTCGGACAATCAACGACTTTTCGTCTCATTAACAATGTTTTCAGTAAGCGAGACTTTCATACAATAGCGAGAGAGACTTACACGGGCGTGACATACTAGAGGGAAGATCGAGTATCCCGCGATAAAAGCTTAGACGGAAAATAACGCGCAATCTACGACGGCGAGATCGATACCCGTCGGGCGGCCGAACGACTACTTGCTCTCTCTCTCTCTCTCTCTCTCTCTCTCTCTCTCTCTTGCACGTGCGCGCACTTGCTCTCTCTCTCTCGCTCTCGCGCTCACAGGTGTTCGCGGGCGACGCACGCTCTCTCGCTCGCAATATTCTATCCGCACGCACTACGCGCACTCGACACAATTCAGATTCTTAATTTACGCTATAACGTGACACACGAGACAACGACGGACCGATTATTACACGATCTACGCAAGTACCAATACGCGACAACGGAAAATGCGCGACGCAATACCCGACCGAATCCCGGAGAGACGATTAATCTTCGCGAATTAATTCAAGGACTACGATTTCAAAGCTCTCGCCGCTTGACGTCGGTCGCTCACTAACACTAAATCGCGAAAAAGAATACGGGCACAGCCCACGCAAAACGCCATAAAAATGCATTAAAAGAGCTCGCGACAGCGTCAGAGCGGTCGAGAGTCGGACATTACAATACGTATAATTCCTCGCTAATTATCACACGGGTAGCCTCACCGATATGAAATCTATCTCCTGGTCTCTCTGGATTCTTTCTCGATTCCGTCGGGGTTCTCCGACAATCGCGATAACTTTTAGGACGTTTGTAGGACACGAGAGCGGGCACACCAGCACGATAAACGGTCGTTACGAGAGTGTCGGATCTATTCCTTCGGGTCGATATCGCGACTCAATCCTGCGCGAACAGAGGTGCGCGCGTTGACCCAATTACGGCGTCGCGTGATTTATCGCCGCCCCTCGGCTTAGTCAAGACCGTAGGTAGGGCGGCGGCGCCCGGATCACTATTTTTCGACAACCTTATTATGAATGGCTGACAGCCTTATTGTTAAGGCCGAGTTGAACTCGGGGCAGCGGGACCTCGAAGCTGTCCGTGGATTCCTGGTCCGGCTTCGCCAGATTGCCGTTCGGAGATTTCTTCCTCCGATCCGGGCGACTTTCTCGCTTCGCTGTTATGCGGTCCTGAATGCTCGCGAGGATCCACGCTTCCCGTCCGTTAACGGCGACCTTGCCCGGACAGCCTCGGCAAATATTATTTCCCCTGTTTGTCCGTTTTTGCTTTTGGTCCGACGTAGCTCCTGGTTTGTGGCCCACTTTTTCCACCTCGCTACCTATTCTTCCTCTCGCCATAGAATTCCGATAATAAGGCTCCCGCGATACATAAAAAAATATAAAAATAAACGCGAATTAATAATAATCATTGTCGCTCTATCGCATTCGTCTCTCCGGAATTTTGGTTCGTCTCTCGTACTTTCTCGCGTGGCGTGGCCGCTCAGTCCTTGCCCCGCGATTAGGGTGGGACGGACGCGCGTCGGGACGGCAACGTCACAGGACATTTCATCAATTATTAAGTTGAAATATAATGTATAATGGTCTGTTGTTTACCATTCTTTCCCTGCATTTTATCTCGATTGATTCGAGAGCTTGTATGTTTATTCTTGGTTTACCGTGCACATTTTTGTACCATTTCGATAGTGTCTTAGGATAAGGGAGACTTTTCATAAAATTAGTTCGCACATATTCGTATGCCTAAGCTGAATAAAAGTGAAGTGTCGCTGCAAAGGATTTTAGTTCTTCAGGATACTCTCGTTTCGACGAAGTCAACATTCTATTGAATAGTTCCACTGATGGCCCAATAAGTGATGCCTGATAAAAGGGAACAAACAAACATAAAAAAAATAAAGTAGAAAATATAAACACAATAGAAAAAGTAAAGAAGAAAAAATTACAAAAAATATTTCTTCGTATATTTATAAGGCATTGTATGTAACATTGTAAAAGTATATTCCAAAATATAATTTTCAAAAAGTGGCAAAAGTAATATAAGTAATATTCTTAACATATTCCTAATGCATTCAGCGGGATCAATGATCAAATTTGATTGTTTATAACGAGACTAAGGAACGGCCTCTGTGGTTAAATATCTGTGGTTTAAGAAAAATAGAAAAAATTTTCTATATCTTTTTAAATTTATTTAGCATATTTTTCATTTTTCATGTTTCTTAAACCACGGAGGCCGCTCCTTAACCGCTATAGACAATCAGATAAACAATATACGTTATGATGAGTAATTAATTCGATGTTTAGATATGTGGGAATAAAACATTATATTATTCGACCGTTGAATATACTTGACTTCGTATCTAAACATTATATACAAATAGAACGATCGCGAAATTTTAAGACAAGATCGTTAGGTCGAGCGAGACACAGGTCTTTCTAAACGTTACTAAATATTGACTTATTGATATGATTGTACTTGACTTTTTATCCGAAAACAATCGAAGCTTCGAGAAACGGTTTACGAAAACGAATATAAGATTGACGAGCCCGACGAGGTTAGAAGTTCTCGTTCGTCTGTCGACCTGTTTACGCCTATTTTCACATATTAAATATACTTTTCTTTGAAATAAAATCATCAGCGCTATCACATAAATAAATTATCACTCAAATAAATTATCCCACAATTTTGGCGGCTCACCCGGAATTGACTGACGTGAGTTGACGCTGAGGGATAGTGAGCGATAGTGATAAAAATTATTACGAACGATATCCGCGACGGAAGACTGTGAGTTATTTTACGAAAACGACGAGTTGAGTTATAACGATTTGTGAGCGAGAAGAAACAAGTGAGAGAAGATGTCAAACGTGGAGAAAACACCAAATGACTTTGCAGTCAACGAATTGAAAGAAATATTGCGAGAGATGGGTCTATCAACAGCAGGCGTAAAAAAACGAATTAATAGCGAGAATTACGGACAGAGATCCGACGGGCGAATGGATGCTGCGAGTACCAGGAGAAAGAAAAGGAAGACGAATCGAAAGTATTGAGAGTGTGAGCGAATCTAATGTGAATAACGACGAACATCTTCGACGGGAGATAGAACTTTATCGAAGAGAAAGAGAACTAAGAATTATCAGTGGCACGACGAGAGATCAAATTATTGAGGCGGTCGCAGATTGCAACTAGCGATGGGCGTGAGTCGGCGAGCGATGCAACCAGAAGTCCAGCAATCTCCCACAAACCGGTTGCAACGAATATAAATTCAATTACAGGCTTGTTAGGATATTTTGAGGGTGACAGTGGCATGTTCGAGGCATGGGAGAAACGTGTCAAATCTCTTCGTGACGCCTATGGATTGACGGATGATTTGGCGAGAATCATGATTGGATCACGTCTGAAGGGCAAAGCGCAGGAATGGTTCCATTCAAATCCGAATTACACGGAAATAACTACCGACGAACTCTTAGTCGAGTTAAAAAATATGTTCTTCCACGAACCAAGCAAAGTACACTCGAGAAGGCAATTCGAACAACGCACGTGGCGAAGAGACGAGACCTTCAACAAATACCTGCATCAAAAAGTGATAATGGGCAATCGAATCAAAATCGACGAGGACGAGATGACGGAGTATATCATTGAGGGGATTCCTGATCCAATGCTACGAGACCAGGCGCGAGTTCAGCGTCTGAGAATCAGAAGGGCATTACTGGAGGCGTTCGAGAGAGTGTCGCTGCGCGGAAGGAGTCAGCAGGGACCGCAGCGGAACGCGAGGAACAACGGGTGCAAGGAGGCAGCGAGAGGGAAGCTCGAGATGCGGCGAAAAGCGTAGGGTGGTGCCATAATTGCGGGGCTCAGGGGCATCATGCGGTAGATTGTCCTTCCAAAGCGAAAAATATGAAATGCTTTAATTGTAAAGAATTCGGACACATTGCGGCAAAATGTCTAAAAAAAATAATATTAGCGAAGTAAAGAATATGTGCGACATTTCGAGATCGGATCGCCGTAAATATTGTAAAGAGGTAAAAATTGATAATAAAAATTTGATCGCTCTAATAGATACGGGTAGCGACTTGTCGTTAATGAGCGAGAATCAATATGTAAAATTAGGATCGCCAAGCTTGACGCGCCGAGAAATTATGTTCCGCGGTATAGGCGTAGAAAATTTTAAAACTGTCGGTCAATTTAATGCGGAAATCGAAATTGACAATGAATATTTTACGATAAACTTGTCAGTGGTGCCGGATGATTTAATGCGACATGATTTGCTCTTAGAAACCGATTTTCTCGATAAAGTAAATTTGTATTTCGAAGAAGGAAAGATTACAATGCGAAAGAAACCGCGCTCAGAAATTCAAGTGACAAACGATCTTCCAAAAATATTTAAGATTGATTGTGCGAGCGAAGATAATGATAGCGATTTATTTCATTTGACTACCAAACATAGAGGCATCATAAAAGATTTAATTGATAATTATAATCCTAACAAAAAACGCGAAGTAGAAGTTAAGATGAGTATAATTCTTAGAGATAACGAACCGGTATATCAGAGGCCTAGACGTTTATCGCCGACGGAAAAAAAACAAGTAAATCCAACCATCGCTTTCGGAATATGTGAGTCCAGTGGTTTTGGTCAAAAGAAGATGGGGGAAACAAGATTGTGCGTGGATTATCGGCAATTAAATAAAAAAGTAATAAAAGACCGATATCCACTCCCATTAATTAACGATCAATTAGATGCTCTTCAAGGAGCTACGGTGTTTAGTACGATTGACTTGAAGAACGGATTTTTTCATGTTCCGGTAGAAAAGGAAAATAGGAAGTTTACTTCTTTTGTAGTTCCAGACGGTCAATACAAATTCCTTTTCGCACCTTTCGGTTTATGTAATTCTCCGGCGGTATTCCAGAAATTCATAAACCAAGTTTTTAGAGATTTAATTAAAAACGGTGTGGTCTTGACATACGTGAACGATTTAATTATTCCGTCTACTAATTTCGAAACCGCGTTGGCAAATCTTGAAAAAACCTTGTGCGTGGCCGAAGATTTTGGTTTAAACATCAATTGGAAAAAATGTAAATTTTTACAGATTAAAATCGAATTCTTAGGTCACATTATCGAGAATGGTACGACACGTCCTACCAAGAGTAAAATCGAAGCCGTGATGAAATTCCCGCAGCCGGAAAATGTGAAGAAAATTTAAAGTTTTTTTAGGATTAACTGGATATTTTCGTAAATTTATTAAAAATTACGAATTAATCGCCAGACCTCTGAGTAATTTATTAAAAGCAGATACGAAATTTGAGTTAGGTTCGAAGGAAAAAGAAATTTTTGATCAATTAAAATCTATACTAAGTACTAAACCAGTATTGAAATTGTACAAACAAAAAGCGGAAACAGAATTACACACCGATGCTTCGATGTACGGTTATGGCGCTATATTATTTCAGAAATGCGACGACGATGGTGCTCTACACGATATATTATGCGAACAGAAAAACGACCGACGAAATGAAATACACGAGTTACGAATTAGAAACTCTAGCAATAATAAAAGCGTTACGAAAGTTTAGAATTTATTTATTAGGAATTACTTTTAAAATTGTGACTGATTGCCAGGCATTCTCATTGACAATGAATAAAAATAATTTATGTGTTCGCGTCGCTAGATGGGCTTTATTACTTGAAAAGTTCGATTATCAAGAGACACGGTAGTGTCTCGCGCCAAGTACCGCGCAGCAGCAGCAAGGCACTCCGTGTATCAATACGCGAGTCGGATTTTTGAGAGAACTTGATATTATCAGACCTCAATAACCGCTGAATGGATTGATTCTTACTAGGCTTAATCGATAGCTTGGGTTTAAATTATATAAGAAAAGTGTCTTTATTTTTGCTCTACGTATCCTATAAACAGAGACATTAAGATGCAAAGCCTTAATGTATAAAATTTATCATTAAAAAACGTCTCCGTCGTGGTCGTCGTCGACGTCTCCAATACGCATGCGCGAAAAACGGTTCGAGCAGTCGATTATTAGGGATTGTCCCGATTGCGCACATTAGGGATCGGACACAGCGATATTTCCCGATCGGACACAATCCCGATCGGACACAATCCCGATCGGACACAGTCCCGATCGGACACAGTCCCGATCGGACACAGGCCCCGGGTGCGGGAGGGGGGCCGAAGGCCCCCTCGCACCCCCATAGGCACCATACTATTGGCGGGGTGGGTGCGGGAGGGGGGGGCCAAAGGCCCCCCTTGCACCCCCCCCCGTGTGTGTGTGTGCGCGCGCGCGCGCCTGTGTCCGATCGGGCCTGTGTTCGATCGGGACTGTGTCCGATCGGGAATGTGTCCGATCGGGACTGTGTCCGATCGGGATTGTGTCCGATCGGGACTGTGTCCGATCGGGAAATATCGCTGTGTCCGAACCGTAATGTGCGCAATCGGGACTCACTCGATTATAACCGACCGTCGTCGCTAACTATAACATAATCTAATATGTCAAATTCTATAACCTATAGTTTCATGCACACACACACACACACGCACGCACGCACACACACACGCACACACACACACGACGCATCCACGCACACGACACGCACGCAGTACGCATATGCACATACACACACGACCGCACGCACGCGGAGAGAGAGAGGGGGGGAGGGAATGAGAGAGAAAGAGGGAGAGAGACAGAGAGAGAGAGATAAAATACAAATATTAATTAAATATTATATGCAGTTTATTTTTACATATTAATATATATTGTGTTGCTGCGACCACGTCCTCCACGTCCGCGACCTCGTCCACCTCGTCCACCTCGTCCACCTCGTCGCCCTGCTCGAGCCCAACGAGCAGTTTTATGTTTTACTGTAAAAAATCAAATAATACATTCATTACATTATCAATTATTATAAATATTTATGTATTTATTTAATATTCTTAATTTTTTTAATACTTACATTGTAGATTATTATTATTTTCTTGTTCTAGTTTTATTGACGCAGATTGTGGCTGCGGTGGTGACAGAAAATCTTTATGTTGTTGTTGATTATTCTGCGATGATGTAGATGTAGATTGTGGCTGCAACGATGGCAGAGGAGCTGGACGTTGAATTTTTTTGTAGCAACAGCAGCTGCCAATTGACGCTGCATCTCCGCTAATTCCGCCCTCAACATCGCATTTTCGGCGGGCAAGCCCAAATCCCCTTTAAAGTTGTCCTAAATAAATTAAAATTAATTCTCTCTTTCTCTCTCTTTCTGTGCGTGGGCGTGTCTGTGATGTGTATGTATGTATATGTATGTATATGTACACATTGCACAGGAATGTGTCACCACGAATTTATGCAGATATCGGAGCATATGCGCTCTCTCTCCCTCTCTCCCTTCCCCTCTCCCCCCTCTCTCTCTCACTCACTCTCTCTCATACACACACACACACACACACACACACACACACTGTGTGTGTGTGTGTGTGAGAGACAGATTCGAGACAGTTTTCTCAAAGCGAGCACACGGCAAGCTACGGACGAGAACGCGCGAAATACCGAAAATTTATTATACTTGTGAGCCAATTAAAAGACACAGTCGAGAAATAGAGCAAACGAAGCCCATTAATCTATCGGAATATTTCTTGAGCCCTTCAACCTCCGCCTTCCCGCTCTTCGGACCGGCTTTAAAAAAAAAATTATATTAAATTCGACGTTCACAATTTATCGAAGGCCGTGAACATAAGAATTCAAGGTCCTTCGAGCCGGATCTTTTAAATTCTAGAGCCAGAAAAGCGGAGAAACAATATCGGGCTCATTATTGCCGGTAGTGTGACCAAATCGGAAGCACATATTACATAAAAGAAGCAAAAGTGCGTGGACTGTGCGTGTCTTTCTCACTCTCGCGCTCTCACGGCGTGCGGTAACGCGCGTGGAACTGTGCGCGTCTCTCTCACTCGCGCGCTCTCACGGCGTGCGGTAACGTGCGTGGAACTGTGCGTGTCTCTCTCACGCTCGCTCTCTCACGGCGTGCGGTATCGCGCGCGGAACTGTACGTGTCTCTCTCGCTCGCTCTCTCACGGCGTGCGGTATCGCGCGTAGAGCTGTGTGTGTCGCTCGCTGACAATACGAGGATCGAAGTGGACACTGTACTCGAATACGGCCATTTCGGTTATTTTGTCTCTTTTTGCGTGACATTTCGCATCGGATATCCCGCCTGCATCAAATTGAGACTAAGAAACTCGCTGATTTCGGAGCATATTGTGCGGGCGCGCTTTCCTGAACATATGAAGTTAAAGTTATATAATCGAATAACGCCTTGTGAATTAAGGTGCGCTTTTGTAAACTTAAGACACCATACGGTAATCCATTCGAAGCGTTGCCACAAACTCAGTACTTTGCTCAGGCAAATAAATAGAAAATAGCGTCGCGTACGATTGCCGTCTTCTCACATCTCTTGCGATCAGCTGTTCGGAGTGAGTCCCGATTGCGCACATTACGGATCAAACACAGCGATTTTTCGATCGAGAATGTGTCCGATCGGGACTGTGTCCGATCGGGACTGTGTCCGATCGGGACTGTGTCCGATCGGGACTGTGTCCGATCGGGACTGTGTCCGATCGGGAATGTGTCCGATCGGGACTGTGTCCGATCGGGACTGTGTCCGATCGGGACTGTGTCCGATCGGGACTGTGTCCGATCGGTACTGTGTCCGATCGGGATTGTGTCCGATCGGTACTGTGTCCGATCGGGACTGTGTCCGATCGGGAAATATCGCTGTGTCCGATCCGTAATGTGCGCAATCGGGACAATCCCGCTGTTCGCGTCATACTCATAGCACTTGCTTACGCTAGAGTCATGTCTGCGTTTGACAATCTCTTCATTGAGCAACGTTCGACCATCGAACAACTCAAGCGCATTCTTCCGAATTACCGCAAACTCGGCAAAGAAAAATTCTCCGCGGTGAAAACGCGTAATCGCATCACAGCGCTCCAGGATATGTGGACGTCATGCAAATCTTTACATGTCAAGCTGCAGCAGACTGCGACGGAGACTCAACGGCAACATCAATACTTCACCGAGGAGGAGTTCTTCGATGCTGAAGGGGAGTTTGAGGATTCGTTGGACACTCTCGCGGAGCTCCTGTCCAAACAAGAGAAGCCTGCTCAATCCGTCGCCACCAGCAAGGCCGGCGACACGACGCTCTTCGGGGAGGCTCACAATACGTCCGCTTTTGCGCTCCCGCGTATTACTATACCAGCGTTTAAAGGTGACCCCACGCGCTGGGAAAGTTTTCGCGATTCTTATAACGCGCTCGTTGGATCGAATGATACTTTAAATAACGCTCAAAAATTGTATTTTTTTAAATCTTTTCTTGAAGGCGAAGCTGCACGGATTATCGAGCACATTCAGATTTCCGACGCGAATTACGATGGCGCGTGGGGATTATTAGTCGACGAATATGATAACTCACGTGCGCTTGTTCATGCTCATATTCATGCTTTTGCGAGTCTTCCCATTATGAAAACTGAAACTTCTCGGGAGCTCAAACACTTGCGGGACACAGCCAGTGCGTCTCTATCCGCTTTAGTCAATTTAAAACGTCCGGTCGAGCATTGGGACGATCTTCTAGTTTATATCATATCTCAAAAGCTTAGTTCTCGCACGAGGACGGAATGGAATCTTAGACTGGGCGCGTCGAATGATTACCCGTCATTTAAAGTACTTAAAGAATTTTTAACCGAACGTATTCGCGGAATCGCTGAACCGGTCAATTTTGAAGAAGCTTCTTCCGGTGTGTCTCAAAGCGGCGTTAAAGGAAAGACTAAAGCGGCGGTACATAATGCAACGGCTCGCAAATGTCCTTGCTGCAAAGGCAATTACTTTTTAACATTTTGCCCGGCTTTCCGAAAGAAATCAGTGGAACAGCGTTATCAAATAGCTAAACAAGCGCGCGTGTGTTTTAACTGTCTAAGGCCAGGTCATTTCCCGGCGCAGTGTCCGAGCGAAAACCGATGTTCTACCTGTCAGAAGTCGCATCACTCGGTCTTACATCGAGATAATTCTGAGAAAAAGGAACCGGCAAGCGAGCCGCCTCGGCAGGCAATTCGACTTTAGTTAATTGCGTGTCACCGCGTCCTTCGACGTCAATAGTTTCGCATCTCGCGTCGTCGCGTGCCAACGCATCTCAGCTTAACGCAGCCTTGCATTCGCGTTCGAATGCACCGGTATCTGTTCTGCTGGCTACTGCAGTGGTACAATTGCGAACCGCGGAGGGCAGACTAGTTAAGGCTCGTGCTTTACTGGATCAGGGCTCCACTTTTAGTTTTATCACGGAGTCTCTCGCTCAGAGGTTACATACTTCGAGACGCCGCGCGAACTTGCATATTACCGTCTTTGGTGAGGCCTACTCAGGTATGGCTAAAACTCAAATGAGTCTATCTATTGAGCCTTGTCACGGTCCGTGATTACCCATGGTCGCGTATATTTATCAGAAAATAACCACGTATGCTGCGGATAAAGAACGTTTTGTCGGCTCTTGGCCACACTTGAAGGAATTAACGCTAGCGGATCCGAATCCTTCTAGTGCCGGGTCCATCGACGTCCTAATAGGCGCCGATCTATACGGATACCTGTTGTCAGGGCCAATTCGAAAGGGTCCTCAAGGATCACCCACGGCTCAACTGACTATATTCGGCTGGATCGTCTCAGGTCCGACGGGTGATGGTTGCAAAGCGTCAGATTCCGTTAATTCTGTTATTAATTGCGCGAGTGCCACGAGTACTGATGCGCTCATAAAACGGTTTTGAGAAATTGAGGAGATTCCTATCAAATCTTATCTTACGCCAGAGGAAGAAAAATGCGAAAATCATTTCGTCACGACACATACCCGTGATGCTAGCGGTCGCTATACGGTTCGCTTACCGTTTCGCAAAGATCCGTCTCAAGCAGTAGGAGAAATTTATAATACTGCGTTATTTTATTATTCTAAGATCGAGCGACGTCTATCAAATAACCCGAATTTAGCCGTTGAATACGATAAATTTCTGGTCGAATATGAATCCATGCGTCACATGGAACTCGTTCGAGACTCAAACTCCCATGTTAAACCCGTCTACATTCCTCACCATCCAGTCCAGCGCGAAGACAGTTTAACCACTCGCCTGCGTGTTGTATTCAACGCGTCAAGTGTTACTTCAACGGGCGCTTCCTTAAATGATTGTTTATTAGGGAGACCTAAACTCCAACGCGATATCGCCGAAATTTTAATTCGCTGGCGACAACATCGTTACGTTTACATTGCGGACATAGCGAAGATGTTCCGTCAAATTTTGGTACATCCCGACGACGCGGATTACCAGCGCATTGTATGGCGGCCAAATAAATCAGGCCCTGTTAAAATTTATAGACTGCTCACAGTTACGTATGGCACGGCGTGTGCTCCCTACCTTGCGCTTCGGGTACTGTTACAACTAGCAAAGGATGAGAATGACCATTTTCCGGAAGCTGCGCAAGTTTTACGCGACAACACTTACGTCGATGATGTTTTATTCGGATCCGACGATATCGCGACGGCTTTTGCAATCCGTGATCAATTGAACACGTTAATGAGCCGCGGCGGCTTCCACCTACGCAAATGGGCCGCGAATCATGACGATTTAGTACGTGATATTCCTGACAAAAATTACGAAACAGCGCTAGATCACTCGTTAGACGGTTCTGAAGTATTAAAAGTTCTAGGTCTGACCTGGCTCCCCGCCGACGATGTTTTCCGGTTTCAAATAGCGGTATTACCTCACGATAAACATACGAAACGTTCAATTCTTTCCTTTATAGCCCGATTATTTGATCCTCTCGGATGGGCAGCGCCGGTAGTAATTTCCGCAAAATTATTAATGCAAGATTTATGGCTACAAAAATTAGATTGGGATGAGCCCGTTCCCTCTACCGTGCTAAGCAGATGGGAAAATTACTATCAGGGATTACCGAAGCTCATCACATTGCGAATTCCTCGTTGGACCGGAAGAATGAGCAATCACTCTACAGCGGAGATTCACGGGTTCTCCGACGCGTCGCAACGAGCCTATTCAGCCGTTGTTTATTTACGCATTTCCAACTCATTGGACGATAGTAACTTTGCTC
The DNA here is from genome assembly GCA_963971435.1 of Lasius platythorax. Classification (NCBI taxonomy): domain Eukaryota; kingdom Metazoa; phylum Arthropoda; class Insecta; order Hymenoptera; family Formicidae; genus Lasius; species Lasius platythorax. The sequence continues at coordinate 19,590,044 of OZ020536.1, read as the reverse complement.
GCGGCTAAATCCAAAGTCGCCCCGCTTCAAACTGTGTCGATTTCTCGCTTGGAACTGAACGGAGTCGTATTGTTAATAAGACTTCTTGAGTACGTCATACAAACACTAAAATACGACGTTGTCTCTGTGCATGGTTGGACCGATTCTACCGTAGCACTTGCTTGGTGTTTGAGACGGAGCATTTCGCTCCAGAATTTAAGCGTAAGAATTAATTAAGCACGATAATTACAATCAAACGAATAATATAGTAATTATTATATTATATTCTTATATCAGTCAAAAGTCGAACGTTCTCCTTGAAAAAACCTAAAGTCTTCAATAATATTATCCTGAAAAAGAAGAAAACATGAACAACATTAACCTTTCGCACGCTATAAAAACTAAATAAGAAAATAAACATTTCTAACTCCCTTTAGCCGTCAATCCATCGATCGAGATATATCAAGCATGCGCGAGGGCTCGCGTGGGCCCACGATTAACAATCACGCACGTTGTCGCGCACCTCGCGCATGTCAAGTGTGTACAAATTTGAGAATACCTTCCGGCAGCCAATCGAGCACGGCGCCCTGAGGTCACCTCAAATTGTTTAAAATAATTAGACGCGATTGGTTGATGAACAAAGAACGGCCCCTTTGCAGAGGGATTAAAAGATGCGCCCCTCGGCGACGATCGCTATCGTCAGCTTTTCGCTCGCACGTTAAAATCGCAGATAAACCGCAGCTAAACCGCAATTAATTTACCGCTTTTAACTTAGAAGAATTATTCGAAATTCAGTTACTGTACTTGTAAATACTTTATATATTTTTGTGAATATTAAACTTTTTTTGTGTACGTTACGTGTGGTGACTATCTTCACTTAAACTCCTTTTGATTAAAACGGAGGATCGCTCCTTCTCGAATTCCATCCGCGCTCGCGAACATTTCTGGTCCTTCGAGCCGGATTCTTCAGCCGGCAACCGCAAGTTCGCGTGTGGAACCCAAGTGACGTCAGTGGAGTGATCATCTGTGAAGGAGACAGTTCGTTATGAGCATGGACTTAAACACTCTTCTTCAAAGCCAGACCGAAATTCACGGCCGTATCTCTCGGTCGGTGGATAATTTAAGGAAGATGGGGAGCGCCAACATCACGCTCAGCGCAGTCGAGACCCGAATCAGGATCATCGATCAACTATGGGCAAAATTTGAGGCGCAACACGACCTCATTCGAGCAGGCTACAAGGAAAGGTTCGATCAAAGTGAGTACAGTACTTCCGACATATTCGAAGATACCGAGAATACGTACGTTTTACAAAGAAGTGCTCTCGATGAGTACGCCAACCGCTACAAGGCCGCTCCTGCGGCACCGGCTCCAGGTGGTGAGCTACTTGGCGATCGCGCTCCGAAGACCGCGCTACCCCGCATCAAATTGCAAAACTTCTCGGGCGCGTACGCCGACTGGCCGTCCTTTCGCGACCTCTTTCAATCCGTCATCGGTGAAAATGCGTCCATCTCCAACATCGAACGGTTTCACTATTTGAGGTCTTGTTTGCAAGGGCCCGCTGAAAAATTAATACGTCCGTTAGCGGTGACAGGAGAAAATTACGACCGCGCGTGGGCGATCTTAGCTAAACATTATGAAAACAAAAAGGAGCTCATCCGCTCTAACTTCGCCGCGTTCACCGCCGTCGGAAGGATGAAAGGCGATACCGCCGAAGAACTCAGCCGAATATATCACGCAGTCACCACCACCGTGAACGCCGCGGAAAGCATCGGTCGACCCATCGAGTCAAACGGCATGGATCTTTTCAACCATTTCGTGATTGAACTCTTTGACTCGCGCACTCGGCTCGAATGGGAGTCTTCCACGTCCGACTCGCTCGACCCTCCTGATCACAGCACGTTGCTGAGCTTCATCAGCAAACGGATTCTCACGCTGAACGCTGCGAAGCCGAAGAACGTCGCCAAAGCACCGGGAGATTCGTCGCGGTCCGCGAAAGCTCATCTGGCGAAGCGCGGATCCGATGCCGCTCAATGTGCAATCTGCAAAGAAAAACATTCAATTATGATGTGTCGTGAGTTCAAAGCCAAATCGGCAAGCGAGCGAAAATCCATCGTCGAATCCAGCAAGTTGTGTTACAATTGCCTCGGAAACCACCCGGTGGCAAGATGTCAATCATTAAAAAACTGCTTCACGTGCAAAGCGCGGCACCATACTCTGCTCCACGACGCCTACGCTGCGACGAAGGTCGCGGAGGTTAGCACTCTCTCCACTTTCCGCGAGGAAGAAGACCGCAAGGCAATTCTCCTTGCAACCGCACGCGTTACGGTCGCCGATCGCTACGGCAATCCACACACGATCCGCGCACTGATAGATCAAGGGTCCGAAGTTTCTCTCATCTCCGAAGCTCTGGTCCAGCAACTGCGCCTCCCACGGACTCATTCCGCCGTTTCGATCATCGGCATCGGAGGCGCTCGATCCGGAGCAACTCGCGGCAAGGTAAAGCTGGCGCTCACCTCGAAAGCGACCGGAGCCGAATTCTTCGCCGTCGCATTTATTCTTCCGCGACTCTCGTCGTATCAAGGCACGACGACGACACGCAACACCGCATGGCCGCACCTCAAGGGGCTCACGCTGGCCGACCCGCACTACCTCAAGGACGATCCAATCGACGTTCTTCTTGGAGCCGAGGTTTACTCCATCATTCTTGAAGACGGCCTAAGGAAGGGTGGACCTCAAACTCCCATCGCGCAAAGGACCATCCTTGGGTGGATTCTTTCTGGGGGGTGTGGCGCACCGCTTTCACACTCCCTTCACGGCTCCCTTCACTGTACCGCAGATGACGAGTTGGTCAAGCTGGTGCACCAATTTTGGGAACAGGAGAAGGAACCTGCCGCTCCCGTCACTCTCACTCCGGATGAAGAAAGGTGCGAAGACTTCTTCAAACAGACGCACCAACGCGACGCCGACGGACGGTACATCGTGCGACTGCCGTTCTCTTCTTCACCAATGAATCTCGCTGAGACCCGCAAGCCAGCCGAACGGCTACTGACCGCCATGGAAAGGAAAAGCAGCCTGGACTCCCGCTTCGGCGAACTCTACCGCATATTCATGAGAGAATACGAGGACCTACAACATATGCAATTGGTGAGTGCATCGGTGACACAAGGTTCGTATAAATGTTACTTACCTCACCACGGAGTAGTTCGCGAATCGAGCGCTTCCACAAAGCTCCGCGTTGTGTTCAACGGGTCGCAGAAAACGAGGTCGGGTGAGTCCTTAAACTCACATCTACTCGTTGGCGCCAACTTGTTGCCACCCCTGGCGGACGTCCTGTTGCGATGGCGACGGCATCGATACGCCCTCGTCACTGACATCGAAAAGATGTATCGACAGATACTCGTCCACCCCGAAGATCGCAGCTTACAAAAGATCCTCTGGCGTCATGATGTCATGGGTGAAGTGCGCGAGTTCGAACTGACGACGGTAACATACGGTCTCGCATGCGCGCCATTTCTCGCCATCCGAACTCTCCGCCAGCTGGCCAATGATGAAGAGACGCGATTTCCCCTCGGAGCAGCCTCACTGCGACGAGATTGCTACGTCGATGACATAGTCACGGGAGCAAACACCTTGTCCGACGCGATCTCACTACAAACAGAGCTCCGCAAGCTTTGCATGGCGGGCGGGTTTCCATTGCGAAAATGGGCCGCCAATTGCGAGGAGATTCTTACAGGAATTCCGCCAGAACATCGGACGCAGAAAACACCGCTCGCGTGGGAGGGCGAGGTGCACTCCACGCTGGGACTGCGATGGCACCCGTCGACCGATCACTTCACATTTGAGATTCATCCGCACTCGGTCACAGGATACACGAAGAGGCGCGTCCTTGCGGAAACAGCGCGTCTTTTCGATCCACTGGGATGGCTCGCTCCCGTCATCATTCGCGCAAAAATCCTAATCCAGTCCGCCTGGCTGCAGCAACTGGAATGGGATGCACCACTTCCCTCAGCTGACGCTCGACGCTGGAAGCTCTTCCTCGAGGAACTTCCACAACTCGAACGGGTACGCGTACACCGCTGGCTCGGCACCAGTGCCGAGGTTGAGGGCGCGGAACTTCACGGTTTCGCGGACGCCTCTGAAAGAGGATACGCCGCGGCTGTGTACATCCGCCTCGTAAACAACGCCACCGTTTCCGTCCACTTACTGACAGCTAAAAGCAAGGTTGCACCCGTGAAGCAAGTGTCCTTGCCTCGCTTGGAACTGTGTGCTGCCGCCTTGCTTACCAAACTGACTCTGCATACCCGCACTTGCTTGAGCTTGTCCACAGCTTCCGCAGTCCTCTGGACGGATTCCAAGGTCGTGCTCCACTGGATCCGCGGGCACGCCTCACGATGGAAGACGTACGTGGCCAACCGTGTCTCCTACATCCAGCAACATCTTCCGGAGGCTCGATGGCAGCACATCCCAGGGCGCGACAATCCGGCTGACTGCGCGTCCAGAGGCATCTCACCAAGCGAAATAGCGGATCATCCTCTGTGGTGGACAGGACCCCCCTGGCTCCGCAAGGATGATTCCTACTGGCCCAAGGAGAGAACGGAGATTCCAGAGGACGACCTTCCAGAGATGAGAGTCGTGGCTCAACAAAGCGCTCAGCTGCTTCAGTCCGAGCCTGAGCTTCTGCTTCGGTTCTCATCGCTGCATCGGCTTCAGCGAGTAACGGCGTGGTGCCTCCGATGGCGTCGTGCTGTCACTCGCGGCAACGAGAGGGCCCCCTGCAACATAAAGCAAACCCTTCAGCCTGACGAACTCAACGCGGCTTTGGTCCAATGGATTCACGTAATACAAAGGATTCATTACCCTGAAGAAGTCGCCGCCATTTCCGCACATCGTCTCGCATCTCCCAAAAGCAAGCTGGCGAAATTGAGTCCATTCTTGAATGAGACCGGAGTATTGAGAGTAGGGGGACGCCTCAAGCACGCCATCCTGTCTTACGACGAGCGCCACCCGATAATAATTCCAACGGCTTCATGGCTTTCCAAATTAATGATTGAAGCATGTCACCGCCGGACGCTTCATGGAGGAGTTCAACTAACGCTCGGTCTCCTTCGACTACGCTATTGGATTCCTCAAGGTCGGGCTGCTGTAAAGCAAGTGCTGCATCGCTGCGTCACTTGCACGCGATGGCGAGCCGTCACACCGCAGCCTCCAATGGGAAATCTACCGCGAGGACGGGTCACTCCTGCACGGCCCTTTCTGAGAACCGGCGTTGATTACGCTGGCCCAATCTTCGTCTGCACTAGCAAGGGCCGAGGACATCGAGCTTACAAAGGCTTCATAGCCGTGTTCATCTGCCTTTGCACTAAGGCCGTACATCTTGAGCTCGTGTCGGACTACACTGCGGAAGCCTTCCTCGCCGCCTTTCATCGCTTTATCTCTCGCCGAGGCCTTTGCGAGGAGATGTATTCGGACTGCGGAACGAATTTTGTCGGAGCGGACAGAGCTCTACGAGAGCTCTTCCTCGCATCCTCGTTGGAGAGCCGCCGAATCGCAGACACCGCTGCCACAGAGGGAGTCAAGTGGCGGTTCAATCCTCCCGCCGCGCCGCATTTTGGAGGACTGTGGGAAGCCGCAGTGAAGTCAACAAAACACCACCTGCGCCGCGTAATCGGAGAAACCACCCTCACCTTCGAGGAGATGACAACCTTCCTCGCACAGGTAGAGGCATGCCTAAATTCTCGGCCACTGCTCACCCTCTCCGACGACCCAGATGACATCTCCGCGTTAACACCCGGGCACTTCCTGGTCGGAGCTCCGCTCCTGGCTGTGCCCGAACCGTCGCTGACAGAGAATGCCGAGAACACGCTGTCCCGATGGCAGCTCGTTCAAAAAATGCGCGACCACTTTTGGCAGCGGTGGTCGCGCGAGTACATCCACGAGATGACCCCAAAGCCGAAGTGGTTGCAGGAAGAAGCCGTCCCTGACGTCGGAGCACTCTGCCTGGTCCGCTCGGAAGTCACTCCACCGACTCGATGGCCCTTGGCAAGAATCGTCAAACTGCACCCCGGAGACGACGGAGTCGTACGAGTAGTCACGGTCAAGACGCCCACTTCAGAACTCGTTCGACCAATGACGAAAATCGTACTGCTGCCCGGAACCAACAACGAAGCTCCGCCGCCTAAAATAAATGCGTAAAAACACCTAAGTTAGATAAAAAAAACTAAAAAAAAAATCAGCTCTAAGGTCCATTTAAGAATGCGAAAGATTTACTCCCCTCTCTTTTCCCCATCAATCATTGTCCGTATTCGCCGTTCGCAATTCTGTTTTCAGCCAGCATCGTAGCACTCGTGTCACTTTCACTTTCACTCTTCACTTTCACTTTCGATCGGCGATGCCTGTCAGCTGTACGTAAACTCTCGTGTCAATACTTACCGCATTCCTCGTAACTCGCTCACCGCACAGGATCGAGCAGCCCTCCGCTGCAGACTTAACTTGACACTACACTGCGACTCATCTTGCTGCGTGTATTCCACTCACTGTCCGAATTATTAATTTCATTCAACGATTCTTCTTAATCACTTAATTAATGTATCGCCTCACGACACCACTGTTTACTACACAGACACTCACACTCAACCTAACGTGACTCTCGATCACCACGTGCGAAGCTCTGCGCAACCGCGCCTCGCTCTGCGAGAATCGATCAAATATCGATATTAGTCGTATCGACACCTGTCCGCACTGCCATCATAATTTGTCACACTCTGACAAGGCGGGCGGGATGTTTGAGACGGAGCATTTCGCTCCAGAATTTAAGCGTAAGAATTAATTAAGCACGATAATTACAATCAAACGAATAATATATTAATTATTATATTATATTCTTATATCAGTCAAAAGTCGAACGTTCTCCTTGAAAAAACCTAAAGTCTTCAATAATATTATCCTGAAAAAGAAGAAAACATGAACAACATTAACCTTTCGCATGCTATAAAAACTAAATAAGAAAATAAACATTTCTAACTCCCTTTAGCCGTCAATCCATCGATCGAGATATATCAAGCATGCGCGAGGGCTCGCGTGGGCCCACGATTAACAATCACGCACGTTGTCGCGCACCTCGCGCATGTCAAGTGTGTACAAATTTGAGAATACCTTCCGGCAGCCAATCGAGCACGGCGCCCTGAGGTCACCTCAAATTGTTTAAAATAATTAGACGCGATTGGTTGATGAACAAAGAACGGCCCCTTTGCAGAGGGATTAAAAGATGCGCCCCTCGGCGACGATCGCTATCGTCAGCTTTTCGCTCGCACGTTAAAATCGCAGATAAACCGCAGCTAAACCGCAATTAATTTACCGCTTTTAACTTAGAAGAATTATTCGAAATTCAGTTACTGTACTTGTAAATACTCTATATATTTTTGTGAATATTAAACTTTTTTTGTGTACGTTACGTGTGGTGACTATCTTCACTTAAACTCCTTTTGATTAAAACGGAGGATCGCTCCTTCTCGAATTCCATCCGCGCTCGCGAACACTTGGATTTCTCAACATCCATCACGATGGAAACCTTATGTCGCGAATCGAGTTTCAGAGGTCCAGACCAAAATGCCTAATATTAAATGGCATTATGTACCGTCACAATCCAATCCGGCGGATTGTGCATCGCGTGGTATTTCAGACGAAGAAATTTTAAGTCACCCGCTATGGTGGTCGGGCCCACCTTGGTTAAAGAAAACTTCAAATCATTGGCCGAAAGGAAGTGTGGAGAATGAAACAACTACGGATTCAATTCAAACGGAAATTAATAATGAAAAGCGCGCCGCGACAGTAATTCATGCTTCCCTCATAAATGAAGCATGGGATTTACCAGAGCGATTCTCCAGCTGGGGTAAACTTTTGCGCGTTACAGCTTACGTAAGGCGCTTCGTTATAAATCTCCGCCTCCGTGTTCAAACAAGTAAACTGATCACTAACGTTTTGTCGACATCGAAGATCCAGGCCGCCCGTGATTTCTGGCTGAGACAAGTTCAGCAAGCGTACTTCGCATCCGAAATCAAAGCACTTCGAAATAAATTAGTTATATCTCGTTCGAGCTCATTAAAAGCTTTGAACCCGTTTCTGGATGGAGACGGGATATTGAGTCTTGGCGGACGGCTTCGTCACTCGTTTCTAACCTATGATGAACGTTTCCCAATTCTACTTCCGCGTCACCGCATAAGCGAATTGATCGTAGATCAAGCACATTTGAGATCGTTGCACGGTGGAACTCAATTAATGCTTCGTATCGTTCGACAAAATTATTGGATTGTCGGCGCGAGATCACTAGTCAAAGCGAGGATAAATCGTTGCTTGTCGTGCGTCCGTGAACGCGCGGTCACCGCTAGTCAGCTCATGGGTGATCAACCTTCCCCTCGAGTCAATCCGTCTCCTCCCTTTTCACATTGCGGAGTCGATTACGCAGAACCTATGCAGGTCATCCCTTACGTGGGTAGAGGGCAGAAAGCCCGAAAATATTACATTGCCATCTTTGTCTGTTTGGTAACTCGAGCTATACACCTCTAATATGTAGAAGACTACGCTGCGTCCGGGTTCCTGTCAGCGTTCAAACGTTTTGTGAGCCGACGACGGTTACCCTCCGACGTCTATAGCGACAATGGAACAAATTTTCAGGGTGCAGATTGTGAGCTCCGTCACGCGTTTGTTACTCTTAGTAAAGATCAAAAGCTCCGCGAAGTGTTCGAAAACGATGGTCTCACATAGCATTTCATTCCTGCCTCAGCGCTCCATTTCGGCGGTTTGTGGGAGGCTGGAGTAAGGAGTTTTAAGCACCATCTCAAGCGTGTAGTCGGCGCTCACTCTTTCTCAGCTGGAACTTTCAACGCTCCTCTGTCAAATCGAAGCGTCCTTGATTCCCGTCCGTTAATCGCATTAACGGATGACCCTGAAAGCTTCGAAGCTTTAACACCGGATCATTTTCTTATCGGACGACCCCTCATAAGCGTACCCGAACCATCATTGCTCGATATAAACAATAATCGCTTGTCGCGATGGCAACGAGTGCAAGCCATGCGCGAACACGTTTGGCGCGCGTGGGCGCGAGACTATTTACATACTCTGCATCAACGTACGAAATGGCAGAGTGTAAAATCAAGTCTTAAGGTTAACGATCTAGTCCTTTTGAAAAACAACTTGCTGCCGCCGGCGAAATGGGAGCTTGCCCATCGTCGCGACGCATCCAGGTAATGACGGGCTTGTTCGCGTAGTAACTCTTCGAACTGCGAAAACGACGCTCAAGCCGATTACTCAGATATGTCCGTTACTATGCGATTGACAGAAAGTGTTCTTTCGCGCATCATCTATCAAATCTTGTAAATAGTAATTTTATGGCTACGTCATTGTTTGTTTAGTAGTAAGAAAAAACCTTTTTAATGTTAAGTAAATGCGTTAGTATATAAGATTATCGCTTAGCTGTTAAGACTTCGCGCTAGTGAGTAATTCTTCTAGATTAATGTCGGGTACTTTTGTAAAGTTGTAACTCTCCGTAAGGTTGGATAAGCCGTCTCATTTTTTCGGCTCTCCCGCTCATATAGTTTTCGTCCCGTTCAGTACGAGGCGTGCGGTATGTTGAAGATTTTACGACAATGAAACGGCCCTGCTCGATATTATAGCTATTTCGCGAATCATTATAAAAGGGCCCTGAGGTCATGCCTAGTGACCATAACATACCGGGTCGTTGGATCATACGAGCTTTTCAGCTCGCTGATAGGTTGAAAACATCGCCCGGTATACATCGCACCTGACAAACAAAATTCTTTTCTTTCTTTCGAGAGTCAGTCGAGACAGTTTTCTCAAAGCGAGCACACGGCAAGCTACGGACGAGAACGCGCGAAATACCGAAAATTTATTATACTTGTGAGCCAATTAAAAGACACAGTCGAAAAATAAAGCAAGCGAAGCCAATTAAACTATCGGAGTATTTCTTGAGCCCTTCAACCTCCGCCTTCCCGCTCTTCGGACCGGCTTTAAAAAAAAAATTATATTAAATTCGACGTTCACAATTTATCGAAGGCCGTGAACATGTAAATTTGTATAAATTTATAAGTTGAATTTTTTATTTAGATTATGTACAAATTGCCAATCATTCTTAATAATTTAATTTTTAAGAAAAGTCGTAACAAAGTAAATATATTGGAATGTGTATTTAGATTATGAAAATTAATAAAAATTTAAGTTAAATTAAAATTTTAGTTTAATTATGAAAATAGTTTATTTACAATAAGAAGATTAATTAGTTGGCAATATTTATTAAAATTTTAATAAATAAATTAATTTAGTGTTAGTTGAGATATTTAGGTTGTATTAATATATGTTATTATACACGGTGGCAGGAATGCCTTAACACACGAATTTATGTACATATCAGATATGTATGCATTTTTCATAGCGCAATGATTCTATCAAGAGTTTTTGCTCTACGTATTCTATAGAGATATCATGATGCAAAGTCTTAAAGTTTTATCCTTTATCTACAATCATATGATCGATTTATCGACCATAATCTATATAAGTATAAATCTCATCATTACTTGTAAAAATCGGTAATACAGTTTTGATTTATGCATGCAAGTGTATGCAATTACAGATTACAGATTTATTTATCATCAAGATTATCAATAAATAAATTTATCAATAATAGATGTCTCCTGCATGATCTCTGCATGTCAATTGTCAATAATTGGCGCGAAACATTACCGTGTCTTTTGTTGTAAGCAATCGACTGTGTTTCAACAGCGCTTCGTTATATTTATCCAGCTTGTGAATAAATATAAAAGTTAAGTGCAAGTGCATTATTATATAGCACATATTCAACAATATTTGTGACAAATACTTGTAAGTATTTTTTTTATTATATTTAATTAATTATGCTAATAATTATATTCAAATAGTATTTATTTATTTATGTAATAATTTGTTACGTCCAGACTCGTGGAAGGGAGAGTCAATGGAAGGACGTAATCTACGTAATCTCTGAGCAAACGCCGTATGGCGCGTGCTCTCGAGTCGAACGATCTTACCCAAGGGCCTGAACAGGTCAACGACCGAAAAGGTCGCTTTTACGCTGTCGGCAGGCCCGTTCGTTCGGTGGTCCCTTTTCGGTAAAGGAAATGAATCCTTATTACCCGGGACGGGACCTGTGCGATTTCGGAGAGAATGGAAGTGCGAACGGGTTAAGAAATGATTATAAGATTAGTTGATTAAAAGTTTAGTTTATTCATATAAAAATAAATATAATAAAGAAAGAGGAATTCTTATAAATACATATATATATTAGAGTGTGAGTGTGTGTGTGTATGTAATTGTTTGATCGCGCGGGTGTTACATGAATTCGGAGGTCGTCAATCGGAATATAGTGAGGGAGATTCTAAAGTCTAAATTTTTAGTTCCGATTGGTTTCGTACAATGCTGAATAGGAGAGAAAAGAAATAAAATCAAAATGTGAGTAGTGTGTAAAGAGTTATCGGATCTCTTCCAAGGAAACTGTGGAGGGGGAATATTTCCTCCAAAGGATTTGGATAGGGACTCCGATAGGATGGCGGCGGCCGGGGATAAACCACGGGATGAGTGTATCTGGAGGACTTTCTATTAATGTTTTGCGTAGTTCCTCGTGATCTACTTCGTTAGGCCCTACGCAAAATATTCCCTCAGGTAGAGGAAGCTCGAGGGGAGGGAACTGAGACAGCAGCCAGTCGCGAAACTGGTGGTCACTCAGTTCCTTCTCGGGCAGGGAGGACTCGGTCTCTGAATCGGACGATTCGTCATTGATTTCGATCAATTCAGGATCGCTCGATTGCCGTTCCGAGAATCTCTCTCCTGTTTCGAGGTCGTGGAGTTCTTCCTCGAGACGGGACTCAGGACGACGAGGGGAGGAGAAGGGGGAATCCCCGAGGATGACGGTTAAAGCGGGAGACGGGGATCTTGGAGGGGAACTGATTTGTTCTGGGAAAGAACAAGGGGGGTCGGTGAGGGGAACTGGAGAGTACCGGGGACCGGAGAGATTGGATATGTCGCTACGTGTGTCGCTGTTATTGTTATCTAAATTATTATTTAATGCAGATGACTGAATATATTCTGCTAGCGCCCGAGCCAATCGTTTCCTAATTTGTTTGTTGCGACGGTTCCGCTTATGTTTGATAGCCGTTCGCGATCTTCGTTTATAGATGTTCTCCACTGAGAGAACAATAAAAATGGTAGAGAAAAAAAAAAAAAAGGAATCGCAATTGGTCGAGAAACAATTCTTGGGTTTAATTTACTCGAAATTGAATTATATATATATATATATATATATATATATATATATATATATATATATATGTGTGTAAAGAGTTATAATATTGAATTTATATATATGTGTGTGTCTCCTTTTTTTTGATGAGAGTGATAAAATGAGGAGAGATTAGTGAGGAAAAAAGGTCGCGGATCCAAACCTGCGAGGGCGGTGAATCCAGACTGACCGTTGAGAAAAGTCACGGATCCAATGCTGCGAAAGCAACGAATCCGGAGTGACTATTTGGGAAAAGTCACGAATCCGATGCTGTGAAAGCAACGAATCCGAAATGACTTTCAGAAAAATCGCAGATCCAATGCTGCGAAAGCAATGAATCCGGAAGGACTTTTGGAAAATCGCGAATCCAATGCTGCGAAGCAATGAATCCGGAATGACTTTTGGAGAATCTCGAATCCAATGCTGCGAAAGCAATGAATCCGGAATGACTTTTGGAAAATCGCGAATCCAATGCTGCAAAAGCAATGAATCCGGAATGATTTATTAAAATAAAGGAAGGTCACGGATGGAGGATGGAGATTTCAAAAGAGAGTTAAATTTAATGATCAACTGAATTCAGATTGAATCAAGTTTTGATTTAATTTATGGTGGATAATATTTATTTCTTTTAAGACCCAAGTATTGTTTGAATTTATAGAGTATAGATCGAAATTATAAATCACTTACTACTTGCTGACAAGATTTATATGCAATTGGCTCAGGTGGACGTGGTCCGTGTCGTTTCCGCCCGGTCAGTTCGTGAGCACTGCTCTTGAGTTTATAACTCGCGTATTTCGCACTTCAAGAATTTTGATATATATATATATATTTTCTTAACGGTAACGTTTTACAATGATAGTTAGTGAGTTCGATAGATGTTACACTAGTGGTTTTAGGTGAAAAAATCGTCGGTTTATATTCTGTTCTTACTTACCCCTTCCGTGGGATAATTTGTGATAATGTAGTGAGTCAGAGGACGTCCTCTAAAATAAAGAGTCTTATAATTTATCGGTGATATTGATTCAATGTTACCTTTGATCGGTTGGGCAACTCTTACTTTAGTACAGAGTTCGCGGGGATTAACTGGTTGTTTACTTCTATTGCATCGGATGCTCATCTAATTTCTTTGTTTTGTCTGTCGGCTTGCCTTTGTCAGGCGCGTGATGCAAGATGTTTTTCGGATCTTTGTCTAATGGTTGCGTATGTTCGTCAGTTATTATTTGCTTAGATTTCTTAATTTCTAACGTCGGTTAATCTTTATTAGAAAGGTGAGGCAAGTTGTTTTTCAGATCCGTCCCTTTCCTTATTATGATTTATTGCGACAAACGATGTTTCGAAATTAAAGAAACAAAACGTGTGTTTGCTCGAGTTAGGAAAGAAAAGAATCGTGGAGTCCACAGGACGTAACACCCCCCACCTTAGACAAATGTTGGGGGTGTAAAAACACAACATTTGCAAAAGAATTTAGAAAATGGAAATATTTCGATTCTTTTCTTGCCACAAAGATACTGTTGGGAGGAATCACATTTAACTATATGTGTATTTATTAGTATTATTATTTTCATGTATGTGTACTCTTTTTATGTGTTAAATGTGGTTCCTTGGGTTACAAAAACAAAAAGAAAAAATTTCTTTTTTTTGAAAAGGAGGAAAGAAAAGGCGACCTCCAAAACCCCTTCCTTATTCTTTCGTCTTCCTCTTACAAATTGTTTTTATTATTATTATTATTATTATTATGATTATTATTATTATTATTTTTTTATTTTCATTAATATTATCGTTGCTATTACTATTATTATAGTATGTGTGTGTGTGTGTGCGTGGAGCCTTTTTCTATTACTTGTTTTTATGAGAGAAGAGGAAAACGAAATTTGTGATTAAGTTTAAGAGCAAATGTAACTACCTGACCTTCGTCAACGATAAGATACCAGGTGTGTAGTTGTTCCTCCGCCCGTCTGATAACCACAGGCAAGGTTCATCCGTCGGCCAGATACTCTAGGTCGGCGTACGGTTGTTTTCAGCGTTCCCTTGCAGGTTTGGTGTATTATTTTTTTTTGCTGTATCGCACGTTGTGCGATTTGTTGATCGGCAGAGTTTCCATAGGTCAAGTTTATGAAGTGGTATTATTCCATATTCTTGCCTGTTTTCGGTATAGTATTTTTGGGTAATCATGCTGGGATAAATATTGATTTTTCTCCTTTATAGCGTGATAAGTATATCGGAGTTCTATCAAATATTGACAAATCTCGGAGGTCCGCTGGAGGTGGTGGTAATTGGCATTGATGTATCGTAGCCGATGATTAGGTAGTATTTATTCGATATAAATGATGTAAAGTAAAAGAAAAAAATGGTTCCACTTTTGTTCGTTAGGAATGCAATAAGAAAAAAAAATAAAGGTTACGCATAACGTGTGTATGAGAGTGTGTATATGTGTTCCTTAAAAGAAATCAAAGATTGGTACATAATACGTTAAAGATATAAAGGATAGGTTGAATGGAATACACAAGTAATATAAAAGTAATAAGTATATATGAATATATATATATATATATGTGCATAATATGAAGCACAACTACTATGTGAATACATGCATATGTGTAAAGAAAAATAACTCTTATATATATATTTTTTTTATTATTATTATTTTTTTATATATATATATATTTTTATATTATTTATTATTATTATTCTTATATCCGTTATTATTATTGTTACTAAACAACTGGATACGTGTCTACCGTGACCTTATCTGCTAATCGGGCGTGGCCTAATCGGATGAGTGCATCTCGAAAGTTGTACGAGGTGTTTTCTGTGGTCTGTGTTTGCATGCATAGTTTTACAAGTGCGGCTCCATCTCTTAAAGGGTGAACTATATTTATCCACCCCTTATGTTCTTCAAGGAGAAGACGGCAAGGTTCTCGTGTTTCCGTCGGCCAAATGGTAGAATCCAATGCGGGGCCGGTATAAGCGAGGCCGCAGACTATGGTTTGCCACGGTAGTTCTCGAAATCTATCTTCTAGGAGATAGACTTCGCTCATTTTGCGCCATATTACTCGTCCCCAGTCTCCCAATGAGACTTGGACCATCCATGTGTTTTTGTTCATTTTGTTGATGAATCCTCGTCGCCAGGATTTATTACTCTGCACCGCGACGTCCATTCCTTCTTTCATTTGTTCGGGCCATATGTGTAAATATGTGGCCCGTCTGTACATTCGGAGGTTCAGTTCCTCTTCTAATTCTTGTAGATCCCTCTCGCTGTTTTTGAGTTGGACCCAGAAGAGGAGTGGTGATTTAGCTCTTACTATCTTTACCTCGAGGCGACTGCGGGTCAGTTGATCTGTGTTGATGTATTGGATTTCCATTTTTCTGTCTGAGAATTAGAGTTGTTTATGATAATAAAGTGTTATTTTTCTCTCTCTTGTATGGAGAGAGAGAGGGAGAAAAAATAAAATAAAGGTGGTATCTCGAGTTGTTTTCGAGGTATAACGGAGATAAGTAGGTAGTGAAAAAAAAAGTCGTATAGCGGTATGCGAAGAAAGAAAAATGGTCGTATAGTTGTATGCGAGAAAAAAAATAGTTGTATAGCGGTATGCTCTTAAAATTTTTCTTCCTTAAGTTCAAGTGTGTAGGTAGTATTTTCCGTTGTAGGAAGGAGGGGGTAAACGGCCGTTGAGTTGGCTTCGTTTTCGTCGCAGGTATTCTCAAGCCCCCTGTAGTTCTGAGAGTCAAGAGCTGGAGCGGTAGCTTTTGGTTTTTTCAGTTGTCTCGTTCTCAGGTGTAATAGGAGATGAGTCAAAGAATCCCATAAGGCTCCTAGTAAATATAGTGACCATCCATAAACAGTGTGTAAGGCGTAGCCGTGTACTATGGTATCTAATATTAATTTTATTATTTTGATACTTAAATATATTCCCATAAATCCGGCACTGATATTTCCAAAAATCAAGAACTTGCTCCAGATTTTCTCCCACGTGGATGCTGCTATTTTTTCAATGGTGCTTACGTCTAGTAAGTTAGAAATTGAGCCCCCCTGCAGGGAGATGGGCCTTCCCATTATTCCTCTCGCTAGAGAGTTAAGGACTGCAGGTCTTTCGGCCGGGAACATTATGTGATCTCTTAGATCTTTTAGATCACTTTCTGTATATATACCGCTAGTAGCGAGTGATCCTGGGCTAATGTATTTCCATACGGGTTTAGTTAAAGGTTTCATGACGATCGGTGGTATTGTGTCTACTGGTCTTGGCATAAATTTATACCATTCGTCTCCCAATAAGTACATGGCAGGTGCTAGTGTGTTACACGTGGTTTGCGTTCCTTGACGTAATAATATGTGAGTTTGTGGAGTTAAATAGTAGGTTAAATTTTCTCGGAGTACGGGTAATTGGTTATAGCAGCGATCTGTTTGGGCGAGTGTGACTTCGACAGGTACACATTTTATTATATGAATTACTTCTCCGGCTTGTAGAGCCATGTAGCCAGGGCCTTTCATTAAATGATAGGCGAAAATATCGGGGGATTGCGTGGCTATGGCTAAAGCATTTTGTAACATGCGTTGTTCTAAATTACATTGTTGTAACAGAATGTCGTGATAAAGCTGACTAATTTGCGTGCGGATGTGTTTTTCTACATAAACGAATTTGGAATTCATGTATGTAAAGATATCGAGGTTTGAAATGCGAGATTGTTTTTTGAAGATTACCGTACCAAGTACTGTTTCAAAAATCATTAATTTAGGATGTTCTGTTCGTATGAGTGAGTATCCACAGACTTCTTGTTTGCCTTTGCTGGTCAGCGCAAATATTGCATCTTGTGTGGTAAGCGAATAAACTGTTTGATGTTGTTCGTCGTCGATAATTTTATAAGCATATCCTTCATATAATATGCCGTAATTATTGAATTTGCAGGGGCCGACAGGTACTGTATTCCAGTAGGTATCTCCTCCTTCTATGTCTACGCAGTGAGTAGAGCTGAATTCGCAACTTACACCGGATCTGAGTTGTACTTTGTTAGTATTTATTCGTACGTCAGCTGTATAATCTTGTAGTGTGATTCTCACGGTTCCGATCACGATAACGTCTGACCAAGTTCCATAAGGATCAGAGTATGCTCCTCCGTAACAGGTGCCGTCGCTGTCGATCACGCCGGCTAATGTTATCGGGCGTGATGTAGTGTGGTTTGATTTTAATCCGGTTATGTGAGTGTTTCCTAGACGGTAGGTGCCTTCTTCATGCATTCGTTTGCAGATTTCGCGAGTTATTTCTTCTATGTAAGAGTATTTTCCGTTAAGTACATCCATGGTGTGGGAAAACATTCCGCATCTTTTTATCAATCGGTCGATTTCGATTTTACATTGTATTACCTGCACAGCTTCAAATTCATTTATTTGCAATAATTGTACATAAACTTGGTCGGGTTTTATTTCTTTTCGTGGTATATCGCATTCTTCGATGGTTAGTAAGGATAAGGTCGTTAAGTTTGCTGCGGATGATCCGCAGTCGTACCCTATTAGTCCGAGTGTTTGGTGCTGGATCGTTGTTAGAATAATTGTTATCAAGGCTAATCTTCTGATTTTGGAATCCATCTGAAAGTTTATTAGTTAGTTGTTATATTGTTTATTTGTTAGTTGCTTAGTTGTTGGTTATCGGTTTGATATAAGAGATGCGTAGGCGGTTAGGATGTACGATGCGGCTATTCTTCTTTATTTTGATTTTTACGTTGTTTTTGTTTAGGATTTCTAGGATCTCGTGAGGTCCGGTATATTGGTCTCCGAATTTACCTGGTTTTGGTCCTTTTAACAGAAATACCTGATCTCCGGGTCTGAAGGTTTGAGGATTTAATTTTTTATCGTAATATTTTTTCGACTTAACTTTTGCTGTTACTACATTTTCGCGTGCGTTATTTTGAATTGTGTGAAGTTGAGTAACAAGATTTATTAGATATTCTTCGTAACTTGCTAATTTATCTTCGGGGGGAAGGAGCTCATTCGATGGAACTCGTGCTATTTTTCCAAAAACTAGTTCGTAAGGAGTATGTTTAGTAGCTTCATGTACACTGGTGTTGTAATTAAACATAGCGAGACCGATCCATCTATCCCACTGTTTTTGTTCGTTTGCGTATTGTTTTAGATATTCGCCTAATGCGTGATGTGATCTTTCTAATGATCCGTTTGATTGAGGGTGAAAAGCTGTTGTGCGGAATTTTCGAATTTTAAATAATTTAGAGACCTTCTTCATTAAGTCACTAATGAAATTTCTTCCTTGATCTGTTAATATTGCTTTCGGTGCTCCGAGCACGCAGATAAAGCGGTCCACGAAAGCTTCTGCGATGGTTTCGGAGGTTTGATCTGGTAACGGTATTCCCATGCAGAATTTAGTTAATTGATCTTGTAATGTTAAAATGTACTCGTTGCCTCTCTCAGTTTTAGGTAACGGGCCTACGATATCCATGGCTACCTTATCAAAAGAAGATCCAGGTGTATCTGTGATTATCATAGGTTGTTTTGTTTTAACTCGAACAAGTTTTTTTAATTGACACTGTAAGCATTGTTGTATATGTTTTTGAACATCTGATTTTAAATTTTCCCAATAATAATTATGTCTTATTCTGTTATATGTTTTTGTTACTCCTCGATGTCCTCCTGTTGGTAAACAATGCATTTCACCGATTATAACAGGGCGTAAGTCTTTTGATGGATATTTAATTTGTCCATTGCAAATGATTAATTTAGTAGCGGCATTAATAAATATTAGTTGCAGCTGTGATTTGATATTATTCCAGGGAACATTATTAATGATTTCGGTTTTCGCGATGCTTAATGTTTCTAGTTTCAGGTCTTCAGTTATGCGTCGTAAATCTTTTATAGTTTTAACGATATGGTTGAGAGTTACTGTGGGGCCTTCCCGTTCTTCTTCACTGATGGGTAAGGCCACATGATAATGGTTTTTATATTTTATGGCTTTAGCTTTACCTAAGACGAGAGATCCCAAGTTCGGAAGTTCGTTTCGTTCGAAAAGTTTTTGTGAACCGGAATCTAAAGGTTTTCCCTGAATATCGACAAAATATGCTACGTTGTCTTTTCGTAAAAACAATAATTCACGAGAATCTATAATATTGCTTTTAATTAGTTTATTTTCGATAATTGTAGGTTTTATTTTTCTTGATTTCAAGTTTTTATTGATAATGTCTTCCTCTTCCTCTTCTTTCTCGTCCTCTTCTTCTTTTTCCTTCTCGTTTTCTTCCTCGGTGTCGAAATCCCTGTCTGGTGCTTCATTTGTTTCTTCAATTTCTTCGATGTTGCTATTGTGAAGTTCTTTAATATCTCTTCTTGCTGTTTGACTTCTTGTCTGCGTTCTATCTTGTTTGGGGCGATCCTGTATTAAAGCTTTTACTGCAATTCGTGGTTCAGAAGGTTTATTCAATTCTTCCGGAGTAGGTGATAAAATATCGGTTTCATTTTTGCAAGAATTATTTTCAGGTATTATATCTTCGAGTTCTTCGGTGTCCGAAAGGTGTAAATGAAAGTCGTCGTCTTCTTGCTCTTCCTCTTCGCTATCGGATTCTTCTAACATTTTCGAAATTAATTCTGCGTCTTCAGGGTTGTCTGGATTAAAAAATCTTTGTTCCTTTATTATTTTACAATCAATTTCTTCAAGGTTTATCGGGTTTCTTGACAGAGCGTCCGCGTTTACGTTAGTTTTTCCGGCTTTGTATACGACGTCATAATCGTATTCGGCTAATTTTAATCTCCAACGAAGTATTCGCATATTTGCATTTTGAGCGTTTTTGAACCACATTAAGGGTTTATGATCGGTAACTAAGGTAAACCTTCTTCCATACAAATATGGTCGGAAATGTTTGACGCAATATACTATAGCTAATGCTTCCTTTTCGTATGTGTCGTATTTTAGTTCGTTATCTGTGAGAGTTCTAGAAGCGTATGCAATAGGTTGGTCCTTGTTTATTTCACCTTGTGAAAGTATTCCTCCTACGGCTATTCCGGAAGCGTCAGTGGTTAATATAAATGGTTTGGAAAAATCAGGATATTGTAACACTGGTTCTTCGCATAATTTTTGTTTTAAGATTTCGAATGACTCTTCTTGTGCGGTTGTCCACTCGAAGCGAACATCGTTCTTTAATAAAGTAGTCAGTGGTTTCGCTAATTTAGAAAAATTTGGTATAAATCTTCTGTAATATCCGGCAAGGCCTAAAAATTGTTTAATATTCTTAGGTGTCTTGGGTCGTGGGAATTGTTGTACTGCTTCTAATTTTTTCGGATCTGGTTTCACTCCATCTCTACCGATTACATGTCCTAAATATGTCACTTCGGTTTTTAAAAATTCACATTTATCTGGCTGTAGTTTTAGGTTAGCTTGACGAAGTCGTTCTATTAGTGCATTGTATTTTCGTTCGTGTTCTTCTAAGGAGGTAGCGTAAATAACAATATCGTCCATGTAAACGAATAATTCTTCGCCTTGTAATCCTGTTAATACTAGGTCCATTAGGCGTTGGAAGGTAGCAGGAGCGTTTTTTAACCCGAAAGGCATGCGATCGAATTCGTAATGACCGAAAGGAGTGGTAAAAGCCGTTTTGTGACCGTCCGCAGGATCCATTTTTATTTGGTGAAATCCAGATGCTAAATCACACACTGAGAAGTATTGAGCTCCTCCTAATTGATCTAATATATCTACGATATTAGGCAGTGGATAAGCATCTCCAATGGTTTTGTCGTTTAAAGCTCGAAAATCAAGGACCATTCTCCAACGCTTGTTTCCTTTCGAGTCTTCCTTCTTTGGTACGATCCATATGGGCGTGTTGTAAGGTGATTGTGATTGCTTTACTATGCCTCCTTCTAACAGTTCTTCTACCTGCTTGTTTATTTCTTCCTTATGTATTTGCGGAAATCTATACTGACGAGTGTTAATTGGTTGGTCATCTGTAGTCGATATTTGGTGTTGTAATACATGAGTTGCGGTTAAATTTTCTCCGGGAATATGAAATCTGTCTTGACTATTTGTTATTAATTTTATTATATTTTCCTGTTCCTTTTTATTTAAATGTTCCAATCGTAATAATTCCATGATTTTAGTAAATCGATTTTCTTTCGTTTCTTTGGATACTACTAAACAGTTATGTAAATCGAAGTTTGCAACGTCAATTCGTTGTTTCTCTTTGTTTTTTGATTTTCGCTTCCGCAGAAATTTGTCTATAATTTCTTGAGACTTGTTTAGCGAGGATGTTGAAATTTTTGAAGACGGTATGCTTCTGGATTTTTTAATATTTAAATTTTCAATGTTTAGATTATATCTTTGGGCCTCTTTAAGGAGGTCTTCCATAGTAATATGAGAGGTGTTTTGTTTATTATCCTTAACTTTTGTGGATAATCCGATTTTTGGAAATTTGATATCTAGGGAGGATAGGAGACTTCTCCCTTTTGGATTTTTGGAATATGATTGTGTCGAATTGCTTAGTGAGGTTTGGTAACTTCCCTCCTCGCAATCAACGGAGCTAGAATTTCCTGACGAGGTTTGGAAATTTCCCTCCGAAATTCTAGAATTATCCCCTTCAGGAGGGGTGTGGTAATTTCCCCCTCCAAGGGTTTTTGGATTATTTAAATTTTCAGGAGGGGTTGGGTAACTTCCCTCTCCAAGGATTTTGGAATTATTTATATTTTCAGGAGAGGTTTGGTAACTTCCCTCTCCAAGGATTTTTGGATTATTTATATTTTTATTTGAATAATTTTTATTTCCTCTCTTAATTTTAATTTTATTTTTATTTTCAGTTTTATTTTCCTCGTTCTCGAATATTTCGTCTTCGTCTTCCTCTTGAATTTTGTTAATGATATCGCATTCGCGGTATTCTTCATTAACGTTGGTTCCATCGATGCCTACAGATTCTTCTAGTATAATTGGTGTTTCTCCTTTTTGATTATCAAACGCCTCGATGTCTGATTCGTGGTCGTCGAATAATTCGCTTAATGGTTTTAAACGCAGGGTTGGTACACGAACTTCCACTTCTTCGTCTAAAGTGCTTATGATGTTTAAGTGCGCTTTTCCCGAGTTGTTTTCCACAATAGTATCTCCTAAATAAAGCCCATGCTCTACTTTTAATTTTGGTATATATCCCATTTTTACTTCAGGATTTCCTATTCTTACGTAAAATGATGATTCTGATCTTGGAGATACTACGATGGTTTCCGGAGAGAAAAAGGGCACGTTAATTCCAGAGACGTTTAGATGTCCCTGGGCGTAATCTATTTTCGAAGAAGTTTGCTTGAAAAAATCGTTTCCCAGTATTCCTGATTGTGGGATCGGAAAGTCGCTAGATACGATGTGAAAAGATACGGGTAATTCAAAAAGAGTCAGCGTGATTTCACCTAGAGTAAAAACAGGATAATTATTTATACCGTTTAGTTTTAAAATGTTGGTATAATTAATATTAATATCTTTAGGGATAAAATTTTCCTTGAGTATATTCGGTCCGGATCCTGTATCTAGCATAAGAGTTATATGGTTATCTACTTTATCAATATTGACCTGAACAGTAGGCACGCGACTATGTTTAGTAAGGCTCACTGTTACAGGTCTTATCTCGGCTTTTTGTTTGTCTATTTGGCTTCCCGCTGTGTGGATGGGTGTGTAGTCCGTTCGGACCCCGATTGCACACCCGACGTCGAAGGTCCGTTGTAGTTTCCCTGTTCCTTTTCTTTTCGGCGGTTATTACTCGCACTTCGTACCTGACAGTTGTCGAGAAGATGGCCTTGCTCCTTACAATATCGGCAGAATAAATTGTTATTGGATGTTGACGCTTGATTTACTTTAGAGCGACAATTTTTGGCGATATGACCGAAATTATTGCAAACTTGACAAACAACCTTAAAGTTATTTCCTAAATTACGCTGTTCGTTTTGTTTTTTCCAGCAATTGTTAGCTGAATGACCGGATTTGTCGCACCACTGGCAAATCACAGATGTTTTAGTAGGTTGTTGGTTAGTAATATTCTGTCGACATGATTTCGCATTGTGGCCTATTTTAGAGCATAGTTGGCAAGTACTATTTCTCTCTTGAATTACATTTATTGTTTGACGAGATCGAGGGTCGCGTAGACGACATTTATCCGCGCTATGCCCGCGTTTTTTACAAATTTGACAAATTAGGATGTCGGTTCCTAAATTAAGTTGCGGAGTAAACTGATTGTGATTAAGCTTCCTACAGTTATTCGCCGTATGTCCTTCTTTATAACAGATTTGACAGGTTTCTTTTGACCGAGTTGTGTGTTGATTTTGACCTGAATCGATGCTTTGTCCCTGCCGTAAATCTGTCATCACTCGAAGCTCTCTTTCTATTCTTAGCGCGTCAGCTACGGTGTCTTGTACGTCTAGATTTCTCGCGATTCGTTGTTCTATTTCGGGTTTTAAACCTCTGATAAAGCATTTACACATATCCTTTTCTAGGGAAGTCTTTATGTTTTGATCGGGCAAGGCGTGACCTGAGCTTCGCATTGCTTCTAAGATTTGTTTTCCTAAAATTTTTACTCGATTTGCGTAAGTAACTACATCTTCTTCTTTCATTTGATATACGCATCCAAGCTCTCCTTGTAGTTGATAAGCATTCTTTGAAGGACCGTAAATTTTCTTCAAAAATTCGGTTAATCGCGATACTGAATCGAAATCTTGATCTTGAATGGTTCGTCGTGCTTCGCCGACTATTCTAGTTCTTATGATTTTTGTAAATTGCGCTTCGGCTTCTTTAGGAAGCATGGATTTTGCTTCTTCGCATCCTTCGATAAAATAACTAATCGGAATGTTTTTACCGTCGAAAAAAGGAACAGCTTCGACCGCATATTTCAATGTAGCAAAAGGATTTTGTAAAGCCATTGTTTCAAAGATTTCAGAATCGTTTTCAAATTTATTAATAATATTAGTAGGCGCAGTAAATTTTTGAATCGTTATATCAACGGAACCGTCGGAATCTGGCTCGGGCGAATCGGCAATTAAAGTGTTATCGCTAAGATTTCCCTCAGTTAGAGTACTGTTTAAAGAAAGGTCAATTTGCTTAGATATGTCTTTAGGAGTCCTTATAGGAGTGGATGTATGTACTGTACCGGAAGTAGACGATATAAGTTTAGATTTAGATTTTTTATCTGTTAAAGCAACTTTATAGAGTTTGTCTACTTCGTCTTTATTACATTTGCTTCTAGTCCCGTCGCTCATTCCTGCTTCCAAAAATCGCACATTACAATCCCGGACGAGCCCCCAATTTTTCGTATGTTACGTCCAGACTCGTGGAAGGGAGAGTCAATGGAAGGACGTAATCTACGTAATCTCTGAGCAAACGCCGTATGGCGCGTGCTCTCGAGTCGAACGATCTTACCCAAGGGCCTGAACAGGTCAACGACCGAAAAGGTCGCTTTTACGCTGTCGGCAGGCCCGTTCGTTCGGTGGTCCCTTTTCGGTAAAGGAAATGAATCCTTATTACCCGGGACGGGACCTGTGCGATTTCGGAGAGAATGGAAGTGCGAACGGGTTAAGAAATGATTATAAGATTAGTTGATTAAAAGTTTAGTTTATTCATATAAAAATAAATATAATAAAGAAAGAGGAATTCTTATAAATACATATATATATTAGAGTGTGAGTGTGTGTGTGTATGTAATTGTTTGATCGCGCGGGTGTTACATGAATTCGGAGGTCGTCAATCGGAATATAGTGAGGGAGATTCTAAAGTCTAAATTTTTAGTTCCGATTGGTTTCGTACAATGCTGAATAGGAGAGAAAAGAAATAAAATCAAAATGTGAGTAGTGTGTAAAGAGTTATCGGATCTCTTCCAAGGAAACTGTGGAGGGGGAATATTTCCTCCAAAGGATTTGGATAGGGACTCCGATAGGATGGCGGCGGCCGGGGATAAACCACGGGATGAGTGTATCTGGAGGACTTTCTATTAATGTTTTGCGTAGTTCCTCGTGATCTACTTCGTTAGGCCCTACGCAAAATATTCCCTCAGGTAGAGGAAGCTCGAGGGGAGGGAACTGAGACAGCAGCCAGTCGCGAAACTGGTGGTCACTCAGTTCCTTCTCGGGCAGGGAGGACTCGGTCTCTGAATCGGACGATTCGTCATTGATTTCGATCAATTCAGGATCGCTCGATTGCCGTTCCGAGAATCTCTCTCCTGTTTCGAGGTCGTGGAGTTCTTCCTCGAGACGGGACTCAGGACGACGAGGGGAGGAGAAGGGGGAATCCCCGAGGATGACGGTTAAAGCGGGAGACGGGGATCTTGGAGGGGAACTGATTTGTTCTGGGAAAGAACAAGGGGGGTCGGTGAGGGGAACTGGAGAGTACCGGGGACCGGAGAGATTGGATATGTCGCTACGTGTGTCGCTGTTATTGTTATCTAAATTATTATTTAATGCAGATGACTGAATATATTCTGCTAGCGCCCGAGCCAATCGTTTCCTAATTTGTTTGTTGCGACGGTTCCGCTTATGTTTGATAGCCGTTCGCGATCTTCGTTTATAGATGTTCTCCACTGAGAGAACAATAAAAATGGTAGAGAAAAAAAAAAAAAAGGAATCGCAATTGGTCGAGAAACAATTCTTGGGTTTAATTTACTCGAAATTGAATTATATATATATATATATATATATATATATATATATATATATATATATGTGTGTAAAGAGTTATAATATTGAATTTATATATATGTGTGTGTCTCCTTTTTTTTGATGAGAGTGATAAAATGAGGAGAGATTAGTGAGGAAAAAAGGTCGCGGATCCAAACCTGCGAGGGCGGTGAATCCAGACTGACCGTTGAGAAAAGTCACGGATCCAATGCTGCGAAAGCAACGAATCCGGAGTGACTATTTGGGAAAAGTCACGAATCCGATGCTGTGAAAGCAACGAATCCGAAATGACTTTCAGAAAAATCGCAGATCCAATGCTGCGAAAGCAATGAATCCGGAAGGACTTTTGGAAAATCGCGAATCCAATGCTGCGAAGCAATGAATCCGGAATGACTTTTGGAGAATCTCGAATCCAATGCTGCGAAAGCAATGAATCCGGAATGACTTTTGGAAAATCGCGAATCCAATGCTGCAAAAGCAATGAATCCGGAATGATTTATTAAAATAAAGGAAGGTCACGGATGGAGGATGGAGATTTCAAAAGAGAGTTAAATTTAATGATCAACTGAATTCAGATTGAATCAAGTTTTGATTTAATTTATGGTGGATAATATTTATTTCTTTTAAGACCCAAGTATTGTTTGAATTTATAGAGTATAGATCGAAATTATAAATCACTTACTACTTGCTGACAAGATTTATATGCAATTGGCTCAGGTGGACGTGGTCCGTGTCGTTTCCGCCCGGTCAGTTCGTGAGCACTGCTCTTGAGTTTATAACTCGCGTATTTCGCACTTCAAGAATTTTGATATATATATATATATATTTTCTTAACGGTAACGTTTTACAATGATAGTTAGTGAGTTCGATAGATGTTACACTAGTGGTTTTAGGTGAAAAAATCGTCGGTTTATATTCTGTTCTTACTTACCCCTTCCGTGGGATAATTTGTGATAATGTAGTGAGTCAGAGGACGTCCTCTAAAATAAAGAGTCTTATAATTTATCGGTGATATTGATTCAATGTTACCTTTGATCGGTTGGGCAACTCTTACTTTAGTACAGAGTTCGCGGGGATTAACTGGTTGTTTACTTCTATTGCATCGGATGCTCATCTAATTTCTTTGTTTTGTCTGTCGGCTTGCCTTTGTCAGGCGCGTGATGCAAGATGTTTTTCGGATCTTTGTCTAATGGTTGCGTATGTTCGTCAGTTATTATTTGCTTAGATTTCTTAATTTCTAACGTCGGTTAATCTTTATTAGAAAGGTGAGGCAAGTTGTTTTTCAGATCCGTCCCTTTCCTTATTATGATTTATTGCGACAAACGATGTTTCGAAATTAAAGAAACAAAACGTGTGTTTGCTCGAGTTAGGAAAGAAAAGAATCGTGGAGTCCACAGGACGTAACAAATTTATGTAATACTATTTATTTATTTAGTTATCGTACACATGTAAGAGCATGATATGTACTAATGATTTATTTATAATAAATAAATATTCTACTATTTTGTACAACTTGTTAAAATAACACTGTTTTTGTATTAATATGCAGAGTTCAAAATTATTAATCTAATTTTAATATTGCAGGGAGTTTGATTATATAAAGAAGTGTGTTCTACATTTCTTCTGGTTATACACTTCTGGATAGCATTTCTGTACGTTCAACCAGGTAATTACTTCACATTACTTTTTAAGTTAGTGATTAAAAAGTTATTACATATTTATTGTTGTTATTAAGTTATTAGATATTAGATTTTTCTCACACAGTTGAATAATACAATTATATAAAGATAATTATATTACACGTCTCGTTCTCAATGATGATAAGATGTAGTAATGCTTGCCATGCTTAACTTCACAACATTTAAAGTATAAAGTGAATTGAAACCAGCGCCTTCTGCCTTCCAGGTGGCGCCTCTCGCTTCCTTTCGTCATATTGTTTTGTTGTGTATAGCTTCACACATCTCGAGTTTTGACTCTTGCATACTAAAGTGAATTAATAACAAAAAAGAAGAGGTTCGAAATGGGTAATGGAAAAAAGAGAAAACACTCACGTTCTAGGTCAAGAGAACGTCACAGTCATCGTGATAGGTCTGACGCAAAAATGCAAAAAATGCAGGAACAACTGGATAACCTCTCTAAGGCAGTTGCAGTTAGTCATACAAACTAAAAGTACTCTTCCTGTCGAAGAAACAAATAATGAGGATGAGATACTAATAATCGGTAGGTAAAAAACGTTTCTTTTGAATGTTCCAAACGAACGTCAAAAGATTGTCGAGTCCATACGACTTAGACAAGTCCATACGACACAAATAATCGTCGAATCCATACGATTCAGACATGTCCATACGACATAAAAGTCTATACGACGTTTAAGTCCATGCGACATTAAGTCCATACGACTTTATCAAAAAAGTAATTGGGAAAAAACTCTAAAATAGTATTCAGCTGACAAAGGTTATCTTGGTTTTGCAGATAAAAATGAGGATGACAATAAGGAGAATGTGCCGGAACCTAGCAATTCTTGTGAAGAACAAGAGAATAATCCTTCAACGTGTGTGCCCAAGGATATCCTAGACATTTTGGGTGAGGATCCTAACCTATCAAAACATATAGATGTCACGTTTCATCCGGAATTGAAGACCAGATGGGAAAAATGGATTCGAGAAGGATTTCCAGAGGAGGAAAAGAAAATTATTTTAGAAAAATATCCTCGTAAGGGTGAGCTCTTTGTGGAAGCTCCCAAGGTCAATCGAGAAATGTTTCACATGATGTCAGACATAGCAAAAGCACGAGATGAACATTTCGTTAAAACCCAAAATTCTGTTGGTTCGGCATTATCAGCCCTAGGTGCTGCAATATCTCTTATTATAAGTAATCCAGAGGATGGCATTGACCAAGAGATACTTACAACATATCTCTGCGACGCGGGCAAAATAATCTCGGATGTTTTTTATCAGCAATCTGTGGCTAGAAGATCCTACATTACACCGGTCTTACCAAAATCACTGAACCCAACAGCTGACGACGTAAAATAGGATGAATGGTTATACGGTTCGAAATTTGCAGAGCAATTAAAAGATGTTCAGATGGTCGAGACTGTATGTGCTAAGACCAAAGCAGCTAACAAAAATGTTAATACTGTTAAGGCCAGATATCAGGGAAACTACAAGAACCCACCTGCGAGATACAAGCAGGTGGGTTCGTATCAAAGACGTCCAATGATGAATTTCAAACCGAGAGTCACCAAGTACAATCCGAAAGCGTCGAAAACTGCGTCAGCAACGTCAAGTTCATCGAGCCAGAAGTCGTCGAAGAAGTAACTGAGGTAACTGCTATTGCGGGTCGCCTAAAACATTTTATTCACAACTGGAAAGAAATAACTTCGGATCAATTCATAATCCAATGTTTAAAGGGATATAAAATTCCTTTTCATGAAATCCCCAAACAAACCATACCTCCAAACGAACCAAATTGGTCGTCAGAAGAACTAAAAATAATAAAATTGGAAATTAATAAGTTATTGATTAAAAAAGCGGTTGAGGAGTGTACAGAATGCAAGGAGCAATTTATCTCATCATATTTCTTAGTCAAAAAGCCAGATGGATCCAACAGATTTATATTTAACTTAAAAAATTTAAATTTATTTGTCATTCAAAAACACTTTAAGATGGAAGATTTGCGTTCAGCCAAGGACTTATTGAGTCAAGGAGATTTTATGGCTTCAATTGATTTAAAGGACGCGTATTTTTTAATTCCGATACATGAAGACTTTCGAAAATTTTTGCGTTTCAGATTTCAAAATAAATTATTTCAGTTTACATGTTTACCCTTTGGGTTGTGCACTAGTCCTTACATATATACTAAGGTTATGAAGCCAGTAATGAACAGACTAAGAGTGTTAGGTATGACTACAGTAATTTACATTGATGATTTACTCTTTATCAGAAAGTCTTTTAGCTTATGTTCTAAGGATGTACAGATAACAATCAAACTGTTGGAACATCTGGGCTTTATAGTAAATTATAAGAAAAGCTCCTTAACGCCTAGTCAGAGATGCAAATATCTAGGACTAATACTTAATTCTGTAGATTACACACTGGAATTAACAGAAAAGAAAAAGCTACAAATTGTTCAATTATGTAAAAGCTTCAAAGAAGGATCTTATTATAAAATTAGAGAATTCGCTAAATTATTAGGTGTTTTGACGGCAGCTGTTTCCGCTGTAGCTTATGGCTCTATTTATTGTAAGAGATTAGAAAGACAAAAATTTCTCGCATTAATCGTTAGTGAAGGTAATTATGAAGAAAAAATTTTAATTAATAATTTATGAAAGAAGATTTAATTTGGTGGCAACATAACGCCAGTATAGGAAAAAATCCTATTAGACTGAAAAAGTTTCAAATTGAACTATCATCAGATGCATCTCTGACTGGTTGGGGAGCTCATTGTGAGGGTAAAAGTGCTCATGGATTTTGGTCTAAAATTGAAAGAAAATTTAGCATAAACTATTTAGAGCTCTTAGCAGCCTTCTTTGCGCTAAAGTGTTTCGTAGTTTACTGTACTAAGTGTGAAATATTAATACGAATAGACAACACATCTGCAATATCATACATAAATAGAACAGGTGGTGTGTCCAAATGCCCCACCTAAGTGAACTAGCTCGAAAAATATGGAAGTGGTGCGAGGACAGGAAATTGTGGATTTTTGCATCATACATCCCTTCAAAGGAAAACGTTGAAGCAGATTATGCATCACGAATTGTCAACATAGATACCGAATGGGAGTTAAATGATAATTCATTCAAGGAAATTAATAAAAAATTTGGCCCCTTCTCAATTGACTTATTTGCATCCAGGTTAAATAAAAAATGCAAAAGATTTTGTTCAAAGTTTCCTAATCCTGATGCTACAACAGTAGATGCGCTAACAATTCCTTGGAATAATGAAAAATTCTATGCATTTCCTCCCTTCGCACTGATTCCAAAGACACTGCGGAAAATAATTTCAGATAAGGCAGATGGTGTTGTAGTTATCCCAAAATGGCCGACTCAACCTTGGTACCCCCTTTTCATGTCATTATTAACTGCGCCACCACTAATTTTCAATCCAGATGAGAATCTTTTGCTATCTCCTTGCAGAACGAAAAAACATCCACTTGCAGCAAAACTGGCTTTGATGGTAGGGAAATTATCCGGACGGCATACATAAGAAAAGGACTCGAAAAAGACGCTGTAGAAATTATGGTTCATTCTATCACTGAATCTACCATCAAACAATATCAAGGTCCATTGAAACTATGGAGTAATTTTACAAAAAACAATCATCTGAATATATATAACGCTAAAACTTTAGACATTATCAAATTTCTAATGGAAAGATATAAAAGTGGCGCAAGCTATGGTACTCTTAATGCCACTCGTTCGGCTATAGCCCTTATTTCTTCATATAACATTCATAAGGATGGTCTCATATCACGATTTCTAAAAGGCACCTTCAAAGAGAGACCCACAAAACCCAGGTACACCACCACGTAGGATACGACGCCCGTACTCAGATTTCTAGAGAATCTTCACCCTCTCAAAAAACTAAAACTTAAAGAAGCAACGGAAAAAGTTTCCACACTCTTGGCCCTCGCCACAGCTCATCAATTACAGACATTGGCCCTAATTAGCATCGATAACATATCGGTCTCAGATTCAGAAATATCAATAAAAATACCAGATCTAATAAAAACATCTAAGTCAGGTTCTTTCCAACCAGAATTAATACTTCCATTTTTTAAAGAAAAACCAGGGTTGTGTGTGGTCTCTGTCATTTTAGAATATCTAGAAATTACAAAAAACCTAAGAACAAAAAATAATAAAAAACTGTTAATTTCTACGGTAAAACCTCATAACGATGCATCATCTCAGACAATAGGTCATTGGGTTAAATCCTTACTCACCAAAGCTGGCATTGATACGAAACAATTTTCTGCGTACAGTACACGGCACGCAGCAGTATCAGCAGCTATTAAAAACGGAGTAAATATAGATACAATCAGACGAACAACGGGTTGGTCGTCTGGATCGCAAATGTTCGCAAAATTCTATAATAAACCCATTGTGTCATCAAAAGATAAGTTTGCACGGTCATTGATATTAAAAAACTAAACTTCGTTAATGTATGTTTACATATTTTTTGTATCTTTCTAAACTGATAATTAAATAAATTGAGAACTTAATATTGTGAGAGCGGGTTATTTCAAGCGCTGAATGTCTACATCTTATCATCATTGAGAACGAGACGTGTAATATAATTAACCGATCGAACGAGCCCGCCAAAGGCGGGCGAAGTTCGATCAGAATTATATGGAGCGTCTCGTTCGAAAATAAAGCCATAATTATGGCTATGCAGACAAATATATAAACTTTAGCCATAATTATGGCTACGCAGACAATTATATAAACTTCTACATAGCCATAATTATGGCTACGCAGACAATTATATAAACTTCTACATAGCCATAATTATAGCTACGTAGAAAATGATTATTCACATATATAATTATAGCTACGCAGACAAATATATAAACTTTAGCCATAATTATGGCTACGCAGACAAATATATAAACTTCTACATAGCCATAATTGTGGCTACGCAAAAAAAGATTATTCACATATATAATTATATATAAATACATATAATTATCTTTATATAATTGTATTATTAAATAATATGAGAAAATAAAAATAATAAAGAGTAAAACTTGCTTGAATATTCATATCTTCTTGAGATATATTGTTCCGAATCGAGAGAGATTCTACACGAATAGCCCAATTCAAATTGAGCGCGCGACACGAATTGTCACGAAGCCCGTCGCGTGTGATCGGAGAACACTCAGCGCGCGCGCACTCACGTGCGCGATTGACACATGAAAGCGTCGGCTGCTCGTGTCAGAGCGCCCAATCGACGGAATCCACATGCCAAAGTGGAAAAGATGTCACGCTCCAATTCGTAGAATTTGACTCTGAGCTTCGGGAAGGTTCCATCTCGCGCATTAACGGATGACAAAACCGAACAACGGTCAGGAACCTTCCAGAAGATCAGAGCCAATAAAACGGCACGGCGAGAGATGACGGGCGCAGTCGTACGATCGCACTCTTGAGCACTCTCCTCGCACTTTCCAAATAAAAAATTCACTTTCTGGCACAACTCGGCATTAAATGGTATTTGGCTTTCGGTATCTAAAAGGAATTATAACTGTATTAATATCTTCAGTGAAATTTTGTGAACTTTGTACTTGTCGCCTTTGTTCTTAATTACGATTAAAATTTATTGAAAGATAAATTAGTAATTCCATATTCACGAACCTCAAAGTCCTTCGATCTTTCTCTCTTCGTAATCTCAAATTCAGTGAGAATTCGAACATATATTCTTTTAATAACAGTTTTAACACTTTAACTTTATTAATTATCTATACTGTTTTTTGTATTAATATGCAGAGTTCAAAATTATTAATCTAATTTTAATATTGCAGGGAGTTTGCTTATATAAAGAAGTGTGTTCTACATTTCTTCTGGTTATACACTTCTGGATAGCATTTCTATACGTTCAACCAGGTAATTACTTCAAGTACTTTTTATTACATTCAAATAGTATTTATTTATTATAAATAAATCATCAGTGCCTTACCTCGTTTAATGCATGCAGGTTTTCGAAATAACTTCTGTTAAGGAACAGTAAGGACTGTATGTAGGATATGGAATATATTGTGCAGGCTCTGTTTATGGAATATAGAATAGGTTTAGTCTTTTAGAAGTAAGGATAAAGAAGTGTGAACTAAACTAGTGTGAACTAAACAAACTCTAAACAAACAATATATTCCACAAATGTATCCTGCATACAGTTCTTGCTGTTTCTCGACGCATCAAGTTATTTCGTAAAGTTGAATGTATTACATGAGTTATCTTACACATGTAAGAGCATATGCACTAATGATTTATTTCCAATAAATAAATACTATTTGAATGTGATGTACAAAAAGTAATGTGAAGTTATTACTTAATTGAACTATATAAAAGTGCTATTCAAGAGAAGTGTATAGCCACAAATCTTTATAAGTACATTTCTTGCATTATTTAAATTAGATTAATAATTTTGAATCTTATATGTATACGTTTATTTAAAAAAAAATATATATATATTTTTACACACAGTTCTTGTTCTTTTACATAATATAGAATATATAATATCGAATTTATTGCATAATGTTTGACTTAAAAAAAGTGATCCGAACCTGTAGCGATGCTACCTTGCCTACAAGAATAAAGTACATTAACGCATTTATATACTGTTATGATTTTGATCTCAAAATGTTGCCATAATTTATTGTTTTCAAGATATGTAATATCGAATTTATTGCTGAAAGTTTCACTTAAAAAAATCGACCCAAACTTATAGCTATGGTACTTTGCCTACAAGAATAAAGTACATTAACGCATTTAATTACTGTTAAGATTTTGGTCTCAAAATGTTTCCACAATTTATTGATTTCAAGATATATAATATCGAATTATTGCTGAAAGTTTGACTTAAAAAAATTGACCTAAACATGTGGCTATGCTACCTTGCCCACAAGAATAAAGTACATTAACGCATTTAATTACTATTATGATTTTGATCTAAAAATGTTTCCATAATTTATTGTTTTCAAGATATATAATATCGAATTTATTGCTTAATGTTTGACTTAAAAAAATTGACCCAAACGTGTGGCGATGCTACCTTGCCTACAAGAATAAAGTACATTAACGCATTTATATATTGTTATGATTTTGATCTCAAAATGTTGCCATAATTTATTGTTTTCAAGATATGTAATATCGAATTTATTGCTAAAAGTTTCACTTAAAAAAATCGACCCAAACGTGTAGCTATGCTACTTTGCCTACAAGAATAAAGTACATTAACGCATTTAATTACTGTTATGATTTTGATCTCAAAATGTTTCCATAATTGTTTTCAAGATATAAAGTATCGAATTTATTGCTTAATGTTTGACTTAAAAAAATTGACCCAAACATGTGGCGATGCTACCTTGCCCACAAGAATAAAGTATATTAACGCAATTAATTGCTATTACGATTTTTATCTCAAAATGTTTCCCTAATTCAATGCATTCAAGATATATAATAACGAATTTATTGCTTAACGTTTCAATTATTAAAATTGATCGGAACGTGTGGCGATGCTAGCTTGCCTGCAAGAATAAAGTACATTAACGCAATTAATTGCTATTACGATTTTGATCTCAAAAATGTTTTTCTAATTTATTGCTCTTGAGATATATAATACCAAATTTCCTGTTCAATGTTTGACTTAGAAAAATCGACCGGAACCTGTGGCTATGCTAACTTGTTTACAATAGTAAAGTACATTAACGCAATTAATTACTGTTACGATTTCGATCTCAATCAAAATTTTCCATAATTTATTGTTTTCAAGATATACAATATTGAATTTATTGCTCAACGTTTGACTATTGTTAATGTACTTTGTTCTTGTAGAGAAGCTGGCACCGCCACTCGTTCAAGTAAATTTTTTTAAGTAAAACGTTGAGCAATAAATTTGATATTATATATCACGAGCAATATAAATTGAGGAAACATTTTAATACATTTTAAGACGGAAATAACAAAACTGCAATTAATTACCTTTATGTACTTTACTTTTGTAGACAAGCTAGCAGCGCCACATGTTTGTGTTGCTTTTTCTATATAATACTGATACTTATACTACAGGGTTACACTATTGGACCGAGTTTTAGCAGCTGTTTCGTTGGAAATAGAGGTAAGAGGATGAAATAGAGGTAAGTAATTTTAATTAAATTTTATTTTAATTTAGTTATTTTTTTTATTTAATACAAGGCTGCTGTGAGCCTGTAAACAACGGCTGCTGTGCGCCGATAAAGGGCTGCTGTGCGCCTGTAAACAATGGCTGCTGTGCGCCGATATAAGGCTGCTGTGCGCCTGTAAACAACGGCTGCTGTGCGCCGATACAAGACTGCGTGCGCCAATATAAGGCTGCTGTGCGCCTGTAAACAACGGCTGCTGTTCGCCTGTAAACAACGCCTGCTGTGCGCCGATACAAGGCTGCTGTGCGCCAATATAAGGCTGCTGTGCGCCGATACAGAGCTGCTGTGTGTTTATAATAAAAGCTGTCGTACGTAAATAAAGCTAGTCTATATAAAGTTTATATAAAACTGTTGTTTATATAAAGCGTTTGCCTTATATATACAAAATGTCTGTGGGCACAAACAAACAAATAGTCCTAATGCCTAGAGAAAAAAATATAATTATTCAAGGCGAATGGTTAACTGACATACATATGGAACATTTCGGTTACCTTTTACAAAATTGTTCAGATTATAGACTTATCGAAACCTGGCGAGTGCAATGTCTTGATACGATTCAACTATGCCAATAGATAAAAAACATATACAAATATTGCATAGTTCATCGGGTCCATTTGATGGACATTGGGTATGCAGTTATTATGATATGAAAAATATATTTATTTACGATTCTTCAAATTCCAAGAAATTACATAAGCATCATAAACAATTTTTGACAAGATTATTTCCAACATACAATTTTGAGAAACGTCCTGTCAAATTTCCTACCGTGCAACGTCAACCAAATAGTAACGATTGTGGTGTTTTTGCAATAGCCTTTGCGATTTTGTTGTTATTTAATATTAAACCTGAAAAAGTAAAGTATGATCACAGTTTAATGCGTTTGCATTTGCTAAAAATTTTTGAGACAAATGTAATTGAGCATTTTCCTTAAGATGTGCAACATATTCCTCAAAAAGTGTTTCCACTAGCAGTAATAAAAGCAAGAGAGGCTGAAGCTATTCGTATACGTACGAAACAATATGAGACACAGCAACAAAAGTTAAAATTAAGAGAAACATTCGATATTGCTCATTCTAAAAAAGATTTGAGTAATAGTCAATTACAAACGGAATGCATTTCAAAACAATGTCCAGACACATTGAATAATCTTAATATTGAACAAATTAATAAATCTTCTCAAAATAATCAAAACGACAAGAAAAATAAAATATACGATATAAGTAAAAATTCTGGAAATAAATGTCTTCAACATGAAACTAATGTTCAATTAGAAGACACCAAAAAGGAAAGATTTAAGTATAATTTAGAAAATCAAGATAAAAAAGAGCAGATTTTATATTTAGAAGAGAATCAAAATTTAGAAAATAATCGCGCTAAAAAACGGCAGCGATATGCACAGGATTTTGAAAATAATCGCGCTAAAAAACGGCAGCGATATGCACAGAATTTGGAAAATAATCGCGCTAAAAAGCGGCAGCGATATGCACAGAATTTGGAAAATAGTCGCGCTAAAAACCGGCAGCTATATGCGCAGGATTTGGAAAATAATTGCGATAAAAACGAATTCAATACAAGCAAGAATCTGAAAAACAATGTGCACAAAAACGTAAACGTTATTATTTAAATATTCAGCGTGAACAAGATAGACAAAAGAAATTAAATTCTAATGACAAAGGGCTTTACAACAAACGATATTATCAGAAAATAAGCAAAAAATCTGTAGCTGCAATAAAAAATTGCAATATTGCGAAAAAAATCACTAAAAGTATGAAAAATTCTGGTCGAAAAACACCATAAAACTTCATAATTCTTTAGAAATATTTATAAAAAATATTATTGAAAAACTCAATATTAAAGACCATATTGAGAAACGATTAGAAGCTGAAAAAATTGTACGTTGGTGTATATATATTAGAAACAGTCATGTTCGCAATATATACAAAATATTAGCTTCGATTAAAAAGAAAGCAGAAGTGAGCTTAACCCTTGTCGCAAAATGCTCTACAATTGAAGACAAATTAGATGCGTTATGTGGCGAATCTAGACATACAGCCTCATCTGAAAATTATTTCATTGATTCTACATATCATCATGTTACTTCATCGGAACCTTTGAATACGAAAGAAGAAATTCTAAATATATTACCATTAATAAAAAATGTAACTTCATCGAAACCTTTGGGAGTGAATACAAAAGGACAAGTTGTGAATATATTACCGTTAATACAACAATTACAAGCAAGAAAATCGTAGTTGTGCAATACTTCATGTAAAATTGACAATCCATTTTTAATTGACCGTTATCAGAAATTCCTCGAAATCGTAAATACATGTACTTTAAAGAATGTACCAAAATTGATACAACGTATTCATGAATGTACTATGAAAATTTCAAATGAGAAATTGGGCCATACGCGTAGCTGCCATATTGATTTAACACTTTGCAAAGGAATGTTTCTTCCAATTCAATTATTATCGCCTCATTTTCCACAAGTTAGAATTATTAAGCGTTTAATTTGTCAACTTACAAATTTTTATCGAAAGATGAAAAATCTGGATAAGGCATTAACTGATGCTGATTTGAACACATTGAATGAAATGGTAACTGCTGCAGAAGAAAAAGCAGATGTACAAACATCAACAGACAGATACAATTTTGAGCGATGATGATATTATTTTTAAATATCATAAAGCGTTTAAGGCTTTGACTAAACGTTCAACAGACACACCACGGTATATTTGCGTATCTTGTGAAAAATTATGTTATAAAAAAATGTTTCTAAAGTTAAAGTCAATAGTCTTAAAGCACAAATAGACATTCGAATTTGGAGAGATTTAATGGCACATGTACAACAACAAAAAATTAATGCGGAATATATATGTAATTATTGTGCAGAAATATTTTGTAAAAGCCTAATGCCTGCATATTGCATCTTGAATAATCTCTTCACACATAATGTGCCCGAAGTAATATCATCTCTTAACACATTTGAAACAATTTTTATACAGAGAGCTAAAACGTTTCAAACTGTCCTCAAAATGGGAACAGTTATTAATAAAAAATTGCCTCAAAGGCAAATGGTACAAAAAGTTAAAGGCAGAACATTTCATTTGCCACTTCCGTTACAGGAGACATTCAATAAATTATGTCATGATACTGACCCAATAAATAATAATCACGAATTATATATTTTAGTTAGAGGTATTCCGACAAAATCAAAGATTATTTGGGAAGAGATAGTTGATATTAAAAAAGTATTTGACGCTTTAACGTGGTTAAAGCACAATAATGCTTTATACTCTCATATTATGTTGCCAAATAATCACAATGATATATGTTTGGCAAAATTAAAAAATTCAGAATTCCACATGAAAGAGACAGAAAATAATGTCGAAGCGACATTGGATGAAGAGGCTGAATTATTAAATGATCCGATAGAAGAGATAAAAATTGATAAAGAAGTTATATTAGAGGGTCAACAGAAACTAATATTAACTCAAGTTACTGATGAAAATGATGACTATTACGAATAATATACTATTTATCCTTTATATGAAAAAAAAAGCAAATAAAACTTCGACAGCCTTATACCAAATGTTAAAAATTCAGGACTTGCCTTTCGATAATCGTGAACAATATTTAGATTTAATGTGTTTTCCAGATTTATGTCCTTTTGGTATTAATGGACAACATGAGACTAGACAAGTCAAACTTTTTGATCATGAATTTATTAAATGTCGTTTGACATCTAAACATCCACAATACAGATTGAATTAACAATACTTATTTTATTTATTGAACGATGCAAATATGCGTCAATTAAGTCGCGGAATTTTTCATAAAATGAATGTAACTAATCCGCGAGTTCGTTATACAACTGCAGAATATTTAGATGCAATGTCGAAAGAATTGTTGGAATCTAATCTGAGTACAATATTTTCGACACTTCGAAATACGGAGCAATATTGGCGTAAGCCGAGAAGTGATTTAAATTGTATGACGCAGCATTATGGGCCTGTGACATGGTTTTTAACACTAAGTCCGAGTGAATGGTTATGGGAAGATTTAGGTGAATATATTCGTGAAGTAAATGGATGGCATGACGCTTCCTTATCTGTTAGCGTATTCGTTGCTAGAGATCCTGTATCAACATCCAGGTTTCTCGATAATAAGTTTCGAGCAATGCTTGATTTCATTAACTCCATAGATCATCCAATTGAAGAAGTAACGTACTATTTCTGGCGACGAGAATACCAAGATAGAGGTATACAACATTTTCACCTATTAATTTGGATTAAAAATGCACCGATTTTCGGTGAATCTACTATTGAAGTCTCCAAATTTATTTTACAACATATACACTGCAAAATGCCGGATCAAAATATTTCGCCATTATTGTACAGGCGTGTTAA
This sequence comes from Lasius platythorax, assembly GCA_963971435.1. NCBI lineage: Eukaryota > Metazoa > Arthropoda > Insecta > Hymenoptera > Formicidae > Lasius > Lasius platythorax. Next base: position 19,549,815 of record OZ020536.1, on the reverse strand, counting down.
TACGCATCAACGACATATACATAACGATTATTGTCTTCGCTCTAAAAAAAGTAGGACGTAAAGTTACTCGTCGGTGTCGTTTTGGATTTCCTCGTCCCGTTACTGAAACTTTGAATATGAGAGATGTGGCAACTTCGATAGCCGGTAGAAAACACGTGAAACATAAAAGTAGACTTTATGATCTTCTTCGAACAGATAATGAAGTTAATATAAATGATTATAATCCTGTTCTTCTTACTGCATGGGAAGGTAATATGGATATACAATCTATTGAAAAATCATCGCTGCTTACCTGGTACGTTACTAAATATTTGAATAAAGCGGGAAAAAGTGAGTTGTCTGATTCTATTCTTAACAGTAAGAATAGAATAGATAAAAGCAAATCATTAGCGAGTTATCTTTGGAATATTGCTTTGCGATTTACGAATAATAGAGAATGTGGAGCTCTCGAAGCTGCTGATACACTGTTAGGTATTCCTTTATACAGAACTGATCGAAATACAACTATTAGATGGTTAGATGTTAATCAGATACGATATCGAAAAATAAAAAGCCGCAAAGAAATTGAAGCCCTTGATGCTGAATCTACTGATATATTTTATCCATCTTTGATAGATAATCATTATCCACATAGACCAAACGAACTAAAAAATATGTCTCTTTATGAATTTGCATAGTGGTACGATATCTCGAAGATAAAACCGCAAAATGGGGATATTGAATATTATAAAATAAGTAATGGTTATTATCTTAAACGGCGACAACGTGGATATCTTATTAGTCATTATAGATATGATGTTAATACACAGCCGGAAAATTATTTCTTTGTATTGTTGCTTATGTTTAAACCATGGCGAAAATTAAAGGATCTTAGAAACGAATGCGATACTTATGCTGAATCTTTTCACAAGGTAAAACTGCATCTTGTAGAAGCATTGCAATATCATGAAAGATTAGAAGAATTGCAAAAAGCATTTGAAACTGCGAGACAATTAGTTCAGCAATGTCTAGATGACGACTTAGAAAAACAACAGTTTCAGGATGATCCTGAAAATCCGATAGGTGTTCAAAATATAGAAGCTGGTGAAGCAATGCAAGATTTTAAAGATCTTGGTGATAAAGTAATTCGAGAAATTGATGTACCTGAAGTGATAGCAAAATTAAATACGGATCAAAAACGAGTATTCGATAAAGTTATCAATACTGTAGAGTCGGATAAATCAATATTACGATTATATGTTAGCGGAGAAGGTGGTACTGGAAAAAGTTTCTTAATCAAGACTATTAAATGCTGGATAAAACAAAATCTCAACAAAGATACTGCTGTAGCAGCACCTACTGGTAGCAGCATTTAATATAGATTGGTTGACAGTGCATAGATTGCTTCAATTACCCGTTGAACATGGTCATACTTTTAAGTATAAACAACTATCTGATCATGTATTGAAAGTTTTACGAGCAGATCTTAAAGATGTTATTCTTTTTGTAATTGATGAAGTGTCAATGATATCTAATTTGACTTTAATGTATATACATCTTCGATTGTCTGAAATATTTGACACTAATGATTGCGATGATGGTTGGTTTGGTCGAAAGCACATTCTTTTATTCGGAGACTTGCTTCAATTACCTCCTGTACGCGAAGATCCTATCTTTATGCATTTATCAGATGAAAAAATTGCTAATCATCTCGGTTCCTTAAGTGCTGTTAATTTATGGACTACATTATCTGACTATGATGAATTGACGATCAATATGCGTCAGCAAGGAGATGACTCTTACCTTGAATTACTGTCGAGAATTCGTATCGGTTTATTAACAAAATCTGATAGTAAGATTCTCGAAAGTAGAAAAATATCCTTTAAAAGTGATTCTTTCGAATTTAGATTAAATGAGTTATGTAATTTTATTAATAATTTACCATCGGACACTGTTTGTTTATTGCCTACTCGTAATATGTGTGATGTTCTTAATGATGCAATGTTAAGTCTCATTGTTTCCAAAGAAATATTATTAATTGCTGAAGATATGATTGAATGTATTCCGTATGTAAAGAAGAAAGTATTAAAAACATTATCAAATAACGATGATGATAATTCTAGAACAGCTGGACTTTCAAAACAAATCACAATTAAAATTGGAGCAAAAGTTATGATTCGACGTAATATCGATCCTAGTTTAGGTCTTGTAAACGGTACAATTGCTAAAGTGATTTCAATTGTACAAGATACATCTACTGATTACGTAGAAAAAGTTAAACTTCTTTTACCGTCAAGTTCAGAATATGCAATTGAAAGAGTAAATGTTAAATTTGAGGTGATGGATAGAGCGTATGTTATTAGAAAACAATTTCCATTATCTCTGAGTTACGGAATCACTATTCATAAAAGTCAAGGATTGAGTTTGCAAAGTGCGATTATGGACATCGGTAACTCTGTATTTAGTTGTGGTCAAACTTATGTTGCATTGTCGCGAGTAACATCTCTCCTAGAAGGATTACATTTAATTAATTACGATCCTTCATCAGTAATAGCTAGCGAAGAAGCTATTATTGAATATAATCGTCTAAAACAGACACACAATCCAAAAGCAGAAATGATTACCATGTCAAAAAAACGCCATCGCAATGTGAAAGATGTTTCATGGGCGTTGCCAAAAGTAGTTGCTTCTGTTCAAAAATCAAAAACAGATAAAGAAGTTCGACAAAGTACTGCGTGGGTCATACATGGTTTCCAAAATACAGACAAAGTTTCGTGCTACGCAAATGCAGTATTGCAATGTTTATTGCATTTAAATGTCATTAGGCAGCAGTTGTTTAATTGCGATAAATCAGATGTTTTACGTATATTAATGCATCGATATGAAAATGGAATGCGTAATCTAAATACATATATGCAATACGGCAATGTTTAGGAGAATATTTTTCGAACACCGCAAAACAAAATGCATCTGATTTTCTTACGACTTTTTGCGAAAAATTTGATTGTATAAGAAATTTGATAGAACATCAAGTAACTTCTACTAAGCGATGCAAAACTTGTAGTAACACAAAAACTACTGTTGATAATAATATTGCTATTTCAATTCCTGTTAATAATTTGAAGAAGAAAAGTTATAATCTTAATGATTTATTAAATATTACGTTTTCACATTGGCATCAATCACACAATGAATCATGTGAATATTGTACTGGAAATATAATATTTAAAAATGAAATAACATTGGCAAAAGAGATAGTTGTTATTCATTTAATATTATTTTCATCACAGGATGATAGATTAATGAAAGCAGCACACAAATTTAATTTATGTGCTGTCCCAACAACTAAAGTATTAGTAGCTAGACAATTGTATAAGACGATGAATGCTATACTTTATCATGGTTCATGTATTGATGAAGATCATTATATATAAGTATATGTAGAGGAGTATCTAATATTTGGGTTGAAGCTGATGATGCACAAATTAAAAAAAGGCAGTGGCCTAGAGGTACTAAAGATGTTTATATAATATTTTTACAAAAGATGGCTAATAAATAATATATATAATAAATAATATATATATAAATAATATATTGGATATTATAAAGTAAAGAAGCAGTTATATAAACAAATTCTTTATCAAACTTATGATTAATACTTAATCATCGAATAATTGTATTTCGATCAATCCCATATATCGCCAATAATTTATTTCTATTTTTTACTCTTACTATTAAAAACAGAATTATATAACTCACTTTTTCCGCTTTATTCATATATTTAATAATGAACTAGATAAGCAGCAACGATTATTAATCAATGGATTTAGAAGCATAGATTGTATATTCTATTTTATTGAATAATCAATGTATATTTCTAATGTTTGTAATTATCCGTTATTCTTACAATAAGAGTAGCAAAGAAGTTTGAAGGATCTGGATATCTATAGTAAGCAAAGAAAACCGTCGTATTTTGATGAAATATGACGGGAGTGGTGGCGGGTTCTTTGCTTATTTATTTAAAGATGTTTAACATATAGTACAAAAAAGAATGATATAATCCCTAAAAACTTACTGTTATGTTCCTACTTGGTAATATCATATTGCGCGCCATTGAAAAGGCGAGCAATTGATAGTTACGTGATAGGCCGCGATTCGCGCTGATCTTCGCGTTTCGATACTCGCAAGCTCGCTGTAGCGATCGGGCCGTCGGGAAGACCGGAGCACGTGGCTAATACGAATACTCATACTATTATACCTTAGCAACTGTATCGTGAAATATACCTAAATATATTGTACAAGTTCTTCAGTGCAAATATACGACAATCTCTTATAACGAACCTAAAGACACAACACTTACCTTTTTAAAAAAAGGTAAAAAAAGGCGCCAAGTACACGCGCCATGTGAAAAAGTGTTACACAAAATACAGTGTTATTTTAAAATCAACTGAAAATAAAAACTTATGTCATGCTGTAAAATTAACCATGTGAAAAAATGTTACACAAAATACAGTGTTATTTTTAAATCAACTGAAAATAAATACTTATGTCATGCTGTAAAATTAATATATCCTACAAAAGTAGTGATATCAAAAAATTGCGCCAACTGCAAATAAAAACTTATAAAAATATTTTAACCATATTTAATACATTGCAATATAATTAAAGTAGTAGGGCGTATAGCTAAAATAGTTATTTTGTAATTAACTAAGTGCACAATTATAATTTAACCAATAACCATATATATTCTAAAAAGTTTAATAAAAAAAGATTACATAAAACAAAAAACAAATTAAAAATTCATAAAAAAATTAAAAATTTTTACAAATTAAAAATTAAAAATTTATGCGAAAATTAAAAATTTATACAAAATCAAAAAATGAAAAAAAATTTTGTTAAAAAAACTTGGCGCTGCTGTTTTCAAAATTAATAATTGCAATGTATCTTAAAGTATAACAAATAATTAATTTAATTTAAATATTACATCAATAACTGCATCAACCCAACATAATAACTGCAGTGTATCTTGAAGTAACAAATAATTAATTTATTTTAATAAACATTATATCAATAACTGTATTAACTTAACGTAAATGTACGAAGTACGTTAATGTCATTATAATGTCAGTATATTGGTCAGTTTAGCAGCGCCAAGTTTTTTTAACAAAATTTTTTTTAATTTTTTTATTTTGTATAAATTTTTAATTTCCGCATAAATTTTTAATTTTTAATTTGTAAAAATTTTTAATTTTTGTATGATTTTTTAATTTGTTTTTTGTTTTATGTAATCTTTTTTTAAAAAATTGTTACGTCCAGACTCGTGGAAGGGAGAGTCAATGGAAGGACGTAATCTACGTAATCTCTGAGCAAACGCTGTATGGCGCGTGCTCTCGAGTTGAACGATCTTACCCAAGAACCTGAACAGGTCAACGACCGAAAAGGTCGCTTTTACGCTGTCGGCAGGCCCGTTCGTTCGGTGATCCCTTTTCGGTAAAGGAAATGAATCCTTATTACCCGGGACAGGACCTGTGCGATTTCGGAGAGAATGGAAGTGCGAACGGGTTAAGAAATGATTATGAGATTAGTTAATTAAAAGTTTAGTTTATTCATATTAAAACAAAATATATATATAAATATAATATGGTAAAAAAAAGGAATTCTTATAAATATATATATATTAGAGTGTGAGTGTGTGTGTATGTAATTGTTTAATTGCGCGGGTGTTACATGAGTTCGGAGGCAGTGTTGTGAGACGGGCCGGGTTTTCTCGCGCATGCGCGGTCATAATGGCTGTTAGCAGTGATGTATCTATCTCACGTGATCTTATTTGAAGAAAAATATGTAATATATAATTAATAATACAATATATATGTATATATATATATATATAATTGTGCATATGTATGCTGTATTATTAATTATATATTATATATTTTTCCTTATATTACAAAAAATTTTGCAGAATTATGTATGCGGGTGATCATGGTACATCTTTTTATCTGTACGTATACCTCACTGATGCTATGTCCGCCGCGCATGCGCGAGAAAACCCGGCCCGTCTCACAACACTGTTCGGAGGTCGTCAATCGGAATATAGTGGGGGAGATTCTAAAGTCTAAATTTTAGTTCCGATTGGTTTCGTACAATGATGAATAGGAGAGAAAAAAAGTAAAATCAAAATGTGGGTATAGTAGTGTGTAAAGAGTTATTGGATCTCTTCCAGGGAAACTGTGGAAGGGGGATATTTCCTCCAAAGGATTTGAATAGGGACTCCGATTGGATGGCGACGGCCGGGGATAAACCACGGGATAAGTGTATCTGGAGGACTTTAAATTAATGTTTTGCGTAGTTCCTCGTGATCTACTTCGTCAGGCCCTACGCAAAATATTCCCTCAGGTAGAGGAAGCTCGAGGGGAGGGAACTGAGATAGCAGCCAGTCGCGGAACTGGTGGTCACTCAATTCTTTCTCGGGCAGGGAGGACTCGGTCTCTGAATCGGACGATTCGTCATTGATCTCGATCAATTCAGGATCGCTCGATTCCCGTTCCGAGAATCTCTCTTCTGTTTCGAGGTCGTGGAGTTCTTCCTCGAGACGGGACTTAGGACGACGAGGGGAGGAGAAGGGGGAATCCCCGAGGATGACGGTTGAAGCGGAAGACGGGGATCTTGGAGGGGAACTGATTTGTTCTGGAAAAGAACAAGGGGGGTCGGTGAGGGGAACTGGAGAATACCGAGGACCGGAGAGATCGGATATGTCGCTACGTGTGTCGCTGTTACTATAATCTAAGTTGTTATTTAATGTAGATGAATGAACATATTCCGCTAGAGCCCGAGCCAATCGCTTCCTAATTTGTTTGTTGCGACGGTTCCGCTTATGCTTGATCGCCGTTCGCGATCTTCGTTTATAGGTGTTCTCCACTGAGAGAACAATAATAAAAATGGTGGAGGAGAAAAAAAAAGAATCGCAATTGGTCGAGAAACAATTCTTGGGTTTAGTTTACTCACAATTGAATTTAATTTATATATATGTAAAGAGTTGTATATTTGAATTTATATATATGTGTGTGCTTTTTTTCTTGACGAGAGTGATAAAGTGGGGAGAGATTAGTGAGGAAAAAGGTCGCGGATCCAAACTTGCGAGGGCGGTGAATCCAGACTGACCGTTGAGAAAAGTCACGGATCCAATGCTGCGAAAGCAACGAATCCGGAGTGACTATTGGGAAAAGTCACGGATCCAATGCTGCGAAAGCAACAAATCCGGAATGACTTTTGAAAAAAAATCGCGGATCCAATGCTGCGAAAGCAATGAATCCGGAATGATTTATTAAAATAAAGGAAGGTCACGGATGAAGGATGGAGATTTCAAAAGAGAGTTTAATTGTTAAATTCTGGTAATTAATCAACTTTAATGATTAACTAAATTCAGATTAAATTAATTGAGTTTTGATTTAATTTATGGTGGATAAATTTATTTCACCTTTAAGACCCAAGTATTGTTTCAAAACTATAGAGTATAGATGGAAATTTGAGATATTTAGATCACTTACTACTTGCTGACAAGATTTATATGCGATTGGCTCAGGTGGACGTGGTCCTCGTTGTTTCCGCTCGGTCAGTTCGTGAGCACTGCTTTTGAGTTTATAACTCGCGTATTTCGCACTTCAAGAATTTGGTTAATATATATATGTATATATACTTAATGGTGAATCTCAAGGTAATGTTTGATAATGATACTCGGTAATAGTGATGTTCGATAGGTGGTACACTAGTGATACTAGGTGAAAAAATCTTCGGTTTATATTCTGTTCTTACTTACCCCTTCCGTGGGATAATTTGTGATAATGTAGTGAGTCAGAGGACGTCCTCTAAAATAAAAGGTCTAAGAATTTATCGGCGATATTGATTTAATGTTACCTTTGATCGGTTGGGCAACTCTTACTTTAGTACAGAGTTCGCGGGGATTAACTGGTCGTTTACTTCTATTGCATCGGGCGTCTAATTTCTTTGTTTTGTCTGTCGGCTTGCCTTTATCAGGCGCGTGATGCAAGATGTTTTTCGGATCTCTGACTGATGGTTGCGTATATTCGTCAGTTATTATTTGCTTAGATTTCTTAATTTCTAACGTCGGTTAATCTTTATTAGAAAGGTGAGGCAAGTTGTTTTTCAGACCCGTCCCTTTCCTTATTATGATTTATTACGACAAACGATGTTTCGAAATTAAAGAAACAAACGTGTGTTTGCTCGAGTTAAAAAAGAAAAGAATCGTGGAGTCCACAGGACGTAACAAAATAATGAACACAATTCTCTCGGCCGTACTAGCAAATTCTATTTATTATTAAGTGCACATCACAACGTTTCGACCTTAATTTTAGGTCCTTATCAAGTGATCTATAAATCATATGAAAAAGAACGAAGAACAATTAATATTACAAATAGTAGTAACGAATGATTAAGATAAGATATTGAAAAATAGATATGTACTTGCGAAATATAATTATACTTTATAGATGTCAAAAGATAGAAAATTCATTGTGTCAGATAGACAAACACGTCAAATACATTAGACGAACTGAGAGGACTAAACAACCTTTATTATTAAGTCGTATATGTTATTTAAATTGTCTGTGTCCTTTTGTAAATTTAAAGTGTTGTTGTTTTTCTTGATGTAGAACATTTCAGCAATCTCTCTTTTTCTAACATGTTTTTCATTATGTAAAATCTTGGGATTTGCCCAGTCGAAGTCATGGTTAAATTCAATTTTATGTTTACTGATGACTGAAAGATTGCTAGAATGCATTTTAATATTCTTAAAGTGTTCTTTAACGCGAGTCGTTAAATGTCTCTTCGTTTGTCCAATGTATGAAGAATTACAATTTTTACAGTTGATTTCGTAAACTATTAAGGTCTTGTTATCGGTGGGCAATCTGTCCTTCCCAAGTTTAATTACATTATTTAGTTTATTTGATATGTTATGTACAACGTTAAACCCAATGTTTTTAAAAATTCTATCAATATTGCCTAAGCTTTCTACATATGGCAATGAGATGAAGGAGGTGGTGGTGATCCTATCATTATCTATGCTCAGGTTATTGACGGAGCGATTCTTTAAAAAATGAAGTCTCTTATTAACAAAACGATCAATAATATGTTCTGGGAAACAATTATTAAACAATATTTGTTTCACTATTTTTATATTGTTATCATGGAATTGATCATCAGATAATAAAACCGCATGGTCAACGAGATTAAAAATAGTGTTCATTTTAAATTTAAATGGATGATTAGAATAAAAATTAATATATCTATTAGAGCAGGTGTTTTTTCTATACCAATTAGTTAAAAGTTTCCCATTAGAACGTATGATTGTTGTGTCTAAAAAATTTATACATCCCATTTACTTCGACCTCATAGATGAAACTTAAACGCTGGTGATAGTTATTAAATGTCTCAGTAATTTCATGAATTTTCGTACTCGGGATGATGGCAAAAATATCGTCAACATATCTAAAGTAAGTCCGAACATTAAAACGTAATTCAGATAAGCAATGAGTCTCCAAGTCATCCATCACAATATCAGCCAAAATAGGTGAAAGAGGAGAACCCATTGGGGTGCCGAAAATCTGCTCATAGAACTGTCCATTAAACGAAAAACTGGTCGAATCCAAGATAAATTCAACTGCGTATAAAAATTGAGGCATACTAAAATCGGTGTTAGGGGAGATGTCATTCCACCGTTTATCAATAGCATTTCACAACCTAAATCTCATGTCAAAGATGGCTGGTCATTCACTTCTAATTTAAAAGACAAAATTATTAATGACGATGAAATTTTAATTTCACTCGATGTCACTGCATTATTTACCAATATCCCTAAAAATTGGTGTTGAGCGCTATTGATAAACGGTGGAATGACATCCTCCTCCCTAACACCGAGTTTAGTCTGCCTCAATTTTATACGCGCAGTTGTATCTGGTG